>JAIPRN010000445.1:74217-84512 GCA_025469175.1 Geopemphigus sp. TES_GeoC_2020 | reverse complement strand
GAAAATAGCCCGACAAATTTGTAATATAACGTAACAACCAACGTCGAGCCATCATTTTCGGCTCTCGAATTGTGCAATATTTCGAAAATACTACGCGAAAACTATATATACATATAATGATATACGTACGAGTGAGTCAATGGTGTACGTCGTACGTAATGAACGAACGTCGAAGTTCGATTATCGGTTTTTCGAAAATATTTCCCAAGCGCCGACACAATCGTACACTTAGCGGATATCACGTAGGATACGAGAAAACGGCCGAGGAAAAGAAACCTTTACGACGAACACCGTGCGTTTCGAACGACGATCGGCCGTGTACATTGAACGGAAAAATATCGAAATCCGCTCGCCCGACCGTTACTTGTGGACAAACGCACGTTTGACGCGAATACGTGCGTAACAAACCGAAAAAACCCCTCCCCGGGACACTTTTGGACGATTTGTTCGACCGTTGTTTGTAAATTGCCGCCGACGCGACGATTGCAACGACCTCGTGCACAAACGTGTAATGTCGAACGTACAACATTTACGCCGTACTACGAAGCAACCGAGCCAACCAACGCGCTCGAATCGAACGAAATTGTTGACACGACTACAACGGCGAACGTTCTCTTCTGTCTCGGCGCTAACGAAATAAAATGATTCGTCCGAAAACGACGACGACGAAATCGCCGAAAACCCCCCCCAATTACCGGACACACCGATCGAGGAGTACCACCACGTTACCGTAAACGACGACCCGAGGAGACCGAAAATATATCGGATAAATATTATATATTCTTTGGGTAAAACAAAAAGGACGAGAAACGTCCGAAACGATCATCGAACGGACGACGTGGAAAGAAAAACTAAATATTCGTCGCGACAATTCAAAAACAACAAGCGGAGTCGCGTTAATCGGCGATACCGTACGGTTTTCGGCGCGAATAAGTGGAAAAGAAGGGCAAACTACTTAGACCGCCCGGTGTGTTTTCCGGACATTATTCGCGGAACGTCCCGTAGCCGAGAGCACGACAATCGGTCGAAAAATGTCGAGACGACTTGTCACCATACGGCGGTCACAGGCGTGTGTGTACGAAAGTATACGAGTATGCAATTAATTGCGTACCTTTTTCCGGCACGCACAGACGTACGGACTTCATCGTTGCAAACGATCGCCGGGCGCTGCGGTTGGTTTCCTCCTTGTGCCAACAACGGCGGCGGCGGCGGCGGCCGGGAAAATTCACTCGGAAAATCTCGGACCGACTACGCCGGACGACGGAACGCCACTGCGGTGAAAAGTGAGATGCGAGCGGGAGGCCGGCGCGCGTTCGCCCGATACACGCCAGCTATCGGCTACGGCGAGTGAATTACGCTGCGTTGTCGGATACGTCTGATCTCTGGCCTCCGGCCGATTAACAGGAGCTACCTCGCGCCGGCGAAGAATCCGCCCGCCACCGAATGCGCAACGGCAACCGGACTTTCGACCCGATATATAAATAAACCCGGCGCGGCGACAGCTTCGTCGACCGCCTCCGCTCGCCGCGCACAATTCTTTACATCTAGTTCAGTGGTTCCCAACAACCGGTCCGCGGACTCGTCTCGGCGCCGAACTCGGCCGAGCCTACACATACGCCTTCGATTACACGCCCGACGCGAGTAACGAAAAACGAAACTCGAGTTTTCCGTCGACTCGATATTCGCCGAGTCGGTTTATTTCCGTCGTGCCCGTTGGTTTCCCGTAACGATAGCCGATATATTATTGGACACAAATAGCGGTCTCGCGTATTCAGTTGGCGGTCACCGAACGAAGGGGAGTGAGTTCCGTTTAATTTCGAACGTTTACCGACGATCGTCATACCCAAGCGCCGTTTCCGCCACCGGAACGATAATAACGATGATCTTCTTCTTCCTCGTCTCATTTTCCCAGCTATTCGGGGTCGGCCACTTTGATCCTCGACCTCTACTTGACCCGATCTTCCACATCATTCACACACACACACACACACACACACACACCTATGTAGTCCTCGTATCACACTCAATCACGTTCATCTTTCTTTGGTCTTTCTCTTCTTCTTTCCGTATACCATAACCGTTCCTAACCGAAACTCGGGACGATTTTATAATTCGCTAAATTATAACGCGAAAGATACGCACGCACAAAAACGCAACCGGATAAACGTTCAGAACAAAAGTGTTTTATTACAACGCGCGCGTAAACCATATCTACATATGTATCATACACAGTTTTACAATAGCTGAGCGGTGGAATTGGCTGCCATGTCCAACAGCCGCCACGCGGCTCTCGGGTTCGGTTCGTTCACGTCCCGGCATATCGCCCACGTGTACATCACTCGGATCACCGTGTGCGGATCGCCCTCGATGATTAGCCCGTTCACGTCCTTCACGTACATGATCTGCTGCGCGCTGAACGATATGATCAGCACCGGGCCGTGCTCCAGCAGCTTGCCGGTGACCACGTCCACGTTGTGGATGTCGAGCACGTTGCAATGGGCGCGCTGGCCCTTTTGCCGCTGCTCGTTGATCGGGTGCGCCAGCACCCGGTACGGCGCCTCGAAACACCAGTCCCGCAGTATGTCCAGTTCCTGGCGCGCCATCGCCTCCAGCACGTTCGGTATGATGTCCGTCTCGCACTGCCTGATGAAATGCACCAAACTGAAGTCGGGCTCGACGCGGCACAGCTCGGTGACCACGTCCGACATCTCCGGGTTGTGGAACAACGACGACAACGTGGCCGTCACCGACCGCGTGGCCCGGGCCAGCACGTGTTCGCTGCACTCGTACCGGTCCTTCAGATTCGACAATTTTTGCACCAACGCGCTCTCCGATTTGAACTTTTTCCAACTTTCCCATAGCCTGGAACGGACAACCGTAACCGTTTAACGTCCGTCGCGTACCGGTACCGGGCGTGGATAATTTTATTTTAGAAAAAAACGCAAAAAACGTATACCGTCCGCCGCCACGGACGATAATGTAAACACGGTCCCCGAACATATAAAAAATTTTAAGTGTCGTACCGTCCGGTCAAACGTTTCCGCCGTTGGAAAATTTCCTTTCGACCGCAATAATATAATCGGGTTGGTTCGGAATTGCGTGTAAATAAATCGAAACTGGCGAAGTTTCCCTACCCTTCCCTCCCCGACTCACGCGAGCGAATTATTGAAATGCCGCCGAAGGTACGGAAACGTCGAAGAAAAACCCCCATCGTTTATTTAAATACAAAACGTCACGTTCGTTTTTCGTAAGACGCGGACGAAATTTAAAAAAATTAAAACGCTCGCGTCGGACGGCGGAAATTCCACTTGACGCGAATTACTACGCAGATATTTGTCAAAGAAAATAAACCGCGCAGAAGTTCGAACAACAATTTTACAACGACCAAAATGCGATTAAGTACTAGTTGTTGTACTACCTAACAATTACGTAATCCTAAACGCTATACGCGTCTTCGTATAAATACAATAATTATTTTTTTTTGTAATTTGGTAAAAGATTTTTTGAAAGTTGACGTAAGCATTTGAATACAATTTTCAAAAATCGATTTACTTAATACCGGACGCAAAATACGTTGTACGACATTCGACAGTACTTATAGACGAATTGAAATTCGTTTTAATTACAGAAATACTTAAACGTTAAATCTTACATGGAATCTTTGTGAACAGTAACACCAGTCTCGGTTTCATTAGGAACAACTTTTCCACGGTAACCCAAGTCGGAACGTTTTCTTAAAATTTTCGGCGCTCTGTAAACCTAACGCGTATTAAAAAAAAAAACACGTATTACACAAATATTCGGAGAAACGCGAAAAAAAAAACGTTTACTTGAGAATTTAACGATTGTTCACTTTCGATTTGTGCCGAAATGGCTTCGGCTGTGTTTGAAAATGACTTCACAGGACCTGACTGACCAAGTTTTGTTCCACTTTCAATGACTGTCTTACCTATGGTTCCACTTAATTGGCCTAATTTTATATAAACAACAATTGTAATATGTACCTTCAACACGTATAATAATTTTAAAAATATACCAGCTTTTTTCGCCAAATCAGATTCACTAGCTTGATTGACTTTATTCTTAAATATGGTTATAACAATATCCGCGACACTCTTGGCTTGCTGAGTAACTTTGAACGTTTCGGACTCTATTGTAGTTAATTTTTGTCTAAAACACATCGAACGTTGAACGACCAAAAAATTGTACAAAAATTATACCGTTATTACCTAGCTTTAATTAGGTTGTCCGATTGTTCCAATTTCTTCTTCTCAGCACGGAACTGTTCTAGATTTCGTTTCATTTCTTTGTTCTTCGCCATCTCGTCTCTTATATTATAGAACAATTGCATGAAAAAATTTGGCTTTTGTGGTGGTACGGACGAATAATACTTTGAACAATACTGAAAATGAAAAAAATGCACAATAAGCGTTATATGTACGATGCGGGATAGTCCAATGTAAAAACAATAACGGAATGTCAAATTGAATTTGATACGAGGAAGTCGCCAACGCCACAAAAACGTTAGTACGACGGTACGATACATCATTACATAGGGTGATACGTTGAAATTAATTAAAGCGAGCGTCCAATGTACAACGATAACCTTAGTTGTTTAAGTATTCTAACGAAAGTGTCAAATACTTAAATAATATAATACCGAACAAGTGGAACAACGATCGTCGGTCGGTTTTTGTTCGTCGAATTTCGTTTCACACGCAACACGATCGCTGTACGAAAAACCGACCGCAGTCGTTCCACCGATTTTTTTCTTCGTTAGGTATACAGCCAGTGAATATCGAATTGCGTTAAAACGTGGCCCGTGGCTCGTCGGTGCGTTGGTAGTTTAACGAAAGGCGTCCGGACGTCAAGCGTCGAACGACAAATTGTGATAAGAAATACTGCGTCGACGGGATCCGGAAACCGACGTGACTCTACTTACGACGACGTCGACTCGATACGTTATCGGCGAAAACTAACGGAAACCGTTGGCAAAAATACAATTTACGCACGTTTCGGGCCGTCAATCGGATACCGACTTACCGCGTTTCTGTACACGTGCCGGTAGTACCGGGGCCAAACGGAGTACATGGCTGGTCGTTGGTTGCGGTGTGTGTCAAACGCGGAACAGGAGCGAATCGTCGGACATTTGGTTGAAAAGCAAGAAATACAAATATTGGACGAACGAGTACGCACGGACCGGACCGGACCGAAAAACGAAAAAAAGTGAACGACTGATAAAGATGACCACGACGTGGTGATAAGAGGAACGGCGGCGAAAAACAAAAATTCGATATTCGCCCCGACCGACCGACGATGACGACGCGAAAAATCGTGGTCGTTCGTTTGTCACCGGCACAGACGACTTTTAACCTTTTTTGACGGCGAACGAGCGAAATGTTTCCGATTCGGCGGAACGGACCGAGCAACGGCCAGTCGTCCCGTCGGTCGTTTGGTACGAACGTCACTCTGGCCGCCGCCGCCGTCGTGATAGGCGAAACGATTTTTCGGCCGCCGTTCCTATAGAAGGGAACGTTTCCCCCTCGCCGCCGCCGCCGCCACCACAAATAGCGAGACGGACCGTCGCCACCGAGGCGCGCGGCCGTCGTACGCTATTCGGTTAATAAACGACGCGCGAACCGCTCCTTCGAACGTTTATTGTACGAACGAATGTCCGGGCGTCGGAACCGTTATAATTCGTCGCGGACGAACGGCGTCTACCGCGTGCCGTATTTAGTCGGCCGTCGACAGTATTCGTTCGCGCGCGCAAAAATTCGAATCCATACGGATCGAACCCGACGAAATCGAGTGTGGCGCACGCGCCCGCGTGATAGCCGGCATCGGTGGCCGCCCCGTGGACGAGACCGACCAGATAACACGGGCCTGTGATAACGCGCGCCGATAGTACCGCGTACGTATTACACGTTGCACCGTCCGCGGCGGCCGAACGAACGAACGTACGCGTTATGTGGTCCGACACGTTCCTCATCGTCTTCATTTCCGTATGTACGGCCCTGTTCGGAGAAGGTAACGTAACTCATCGTTTAGCAGCCGGTCGTCGCGGGCGCGCCCCGCCGGCGTTCCGGCCGTTCCGCCGAACTTGCGCGCCCGTTCTCACGGTGTCCGCTGTACTTGCGCGCCCGGCGTCCTCGCGTAAAATCTCCGCGATTCCCGACGCGCCCGAGTACACCGCGACGACGGCGCACTTGGATTGTGCCGGCGCGGCCGTACGGCCGTCCTCGGGGAAAGTCGAGCTTACGGGTTTTACGCCCCCCCCTCGCCTCCCCTCCATCCGCGTGCGCCCGAAAACCCCATCGTACGGGCATTACTCGAATTAGCCAGCGTAACGTCCGCGAAAACTTTCAACACCGTCCGTCGTCGTACGCCCTACTTTTTTACCGTTGGTCACGTTCGTCGTTCGGTATTCCGGCGTGGACACCGCGCGACAACATTTCGCGCTAAATATTCGTACACGCCACTCCGGTCGTCGTTATTCGCCGAATACGTCTTCCCTCCCCCGGGGGAGGGGCGACCATTTAATTATTAACACGAAGCTGTAGTCGATTTTTTTAGATACCGCGAATTCGATAACGTTCGATTCGCGTACGACAGTGGGTAGGCACACCTGTTCCGGGTTTCATAATAGAACTTTTACCGTCGTCCCTTTCGAGCGATTTTTTTTTCTTTTTTTTTTTGGTAGCGCGATGTGTCACCTCGTCCGGCCGAATGTACCGTCGTATACACGCGTCTCGGGCGTTGGACGGGTTCGTTTCGAAAACGTCGCGCGTTCGAGCGGAGGCGTGTAATCGAATATTAATAATAATTATTCGGCAGGGTTAACGTGGCTGTTAGTGTACCGCACGGAGAAGTATCAAAAGCTAAAGGTGGAAATCGAAAAGTCGAGTAAAAAACGTAATTATGTTCGGCGACCGTGACGGCCGGGTACTAAGCTGTAATCGGGTTCGTTTTCGGGTTTTTTAGTGGAGAAACGGAAGGAGGCGCACGGCGATTCGGTGGACAAACAGCAGAAGAAGAAGATCGAGCGCGTGGAGGAAAAGCTGAAAATCAACAACCGCGATTTGTCGATGGTCAAAATGAAGTCGATGTTCGCCATCGGGTTCGCGTTCACGGCGCTACTCAGCATGTTCAACAGCATGTAAGTAATAACTTCGCCGCCGTGGCAGGGCGCGCGCGCGTACGCACGTATGTTTTGTGTTATTACACACCCCCGATCCGTCGGTTTGTTGGCCGTTCGCAGATTCGAGGGGCGCGTGGTGGCGCGGTTGCCGTTCACGCCCATATCGTGGGTGCAAGGGTTGTCGCACAGGAACCTGCCGGGCGACAATTACACGGAATGTTCGTTCATATTCCTGTACTTATTGTGCACGATGTCCATACGCCAAGTAAGACGACACCCACTAATCCCCAGGGGCGGTTGTTCAAACCGTTGCTAGCCGCGGCGTCCCTTAGCCCCCCCCCCCCCGATCGCCAACCAGTCCGCCCGCCGACAATTTTTTTCTTTATCGACAATACACCCTCCCCCCACCAAACCATCCGGAAAGCTCGAGAACGGTCCACTTCGGACGGTGGGGGGATGGTCGCCCGTCGTTTATTGTTTACGCGACAATAAAACGTACGCCTTAACGTCCATTCCCTCCCACCACCCCTAACTAACGGAGTGCGTTTGTTGTCGGTTACGGACGCAGAACATCCAAAAGCTGCTGGGATTCGCGCCGTCGAGGATGGCGAACAAACAGAGTGGCGGTATGTTCGGGCCGCAACCGCAGCAATTCAAGTGAACCGTGTCCGCGACGGGGTCGACGCTGTTCGCGATGGTGGCGGTGGTGGTGGTGGCGATTGTCCATCGAACGGCGGCGGCGGCGCCGAAGAAGAAGAAGAAGGGTACATCACCACGCTCGTTGGGAATCGTCGCGCCGTACGAAAGAGAAGAACCGCCTCTAGGTGTGTCCGTCTGGGACGTCGTGGCGCGACAATTCCGAACGGCATTGGCGGTTCCCATCCAAGACCGTCCCCCGTCGTACACACGCGCGCGCGCGTGCGCCGTAATACCGAAAACGCTGCCCGGTTCGTTTCGTTTTTTTGTAGTTCCGTTTTCGTTGTACACTTAACCCATAAAATTCACGATTCGTCAATATACGGCGGGTGGTTTTTCTTTTTGGCCGCTTCTAAACGCGCGCACGCTTAGCCCTTTATCCGTAACGCCGAAGAGGTTTACATCGCACGCGGACACGTGAACATCCACGCGTGCGGTGTCCTTGCATACCCCAACCATAAAACAACAGGTACACACACACACACGGCGTCGATTCGTACAAACGTTTCGAGATTGTCGTCCGTCCCTCTGGATCGTCCAACGCCATTATCGGCCGATGTGCCGCGTCCAGTGTGTACAACAACCCGTCGACGTCTCTAATAATTGCGTCGAAAAGCCGTCGACGGGGTAAGTTTGATACGTACAAACCTGTGACGCGGGCGAAAATTGGATGACAATTTTAAAACGACTTCGGAATAAAGTATATATATCATCATCTCCCTCGCCTTTATCCCGTCTATTTGGGGTCGGCCACCTTCGCCCGATCTCCCACATCCTCCACACCAGCAGTCCTCATATCCTCCTCAATCGTATTCGACCACATGAATAAAGTATATATATAAATAACATAATAATATATGTTATTAAATTATAATAAAGTTTATAAATAATTTATTTATATTGTTTATACAAAATGCGTGTGTATACGTATATATCGATATCAAGCGGAATACAGTGACTTATCGTAAATTTTTCATTCGGAGCTAAAAAATGTTTCGTCTAATATTAAACGTAATAGTCGGCGGGTATCAAATATTTAAAAAGTTTCCACGCGATTTATAAATAATAGATTAACACAACGAATGTCTTTAAACGAAAAACAAAAAAAAAACAAAATAATTTTTAAATATAAATCACGATTTCGAACGAAGTCGGATAAAAACTAATATTCGATATAAACCAACGAACGTAAAAAGTTCGCCTTAATATTAATTACCCGTTTTTGGGTTTATTAAATAATTGTGTCTAACCGTCGGACTAGTAATAGTAGTAGTAGTAGTAGTAATAGAATAAAATTAAACAACGTAAATGAGTAACGAATTACCAAAAACCCAAAGACTGTCCACCAGGAGGATTCCTTACACGAATGCTCGACTTCTTTACCGGATCGTCAAATTCGGCTAAAATCGAAAGTTCCGTCGATTTAATATCAACCAACAGATAATCGTTCAATTCGAAACCGTTTATCGGTTCGTTATTATTATTATTATTATTTTTTAATCGCGTTTCGTTCACTTACAACTGATTGAAAACGAAGAACTTTGAAGATCCCTTTGTCCTTCCATACGCATCCCTTTCCCCGTGTGAATCATCGGAGATTTAGAGCACGTGGACACTTCGCTTGTAACGCTCGACGGTGGAGAAATTTGCAATGTCATCGTTTTGGTATTAAGCTCTTTGATTTCGTCGTTGACTTCTTCTTTTGTTTCGGATACCTTGGATGGGTAAAAAAAGCCATTTAAATGGTATCCGTCGTCGAAGAAAAAAAGATGTTTAACTTTAAGTAACTTAACGAAATACGACGTTACTTAACACTGTTTACTATGATTAAATCCGCGAGTTTTCTGTCATTTAGGAAAACGTTGTTTGATATTTTAACGATTTTTTAAAAAAACGAATCAAACGGAAAACCAGCGTTATTCGTTTATCGTTTATAAATGTATTATTATTTTAAGACGGAAACGAACTTAATATTATTTATATTTATTAAGAAAATGGGTTACTCGATTTATATTCGATATATATATATATTTGATCGTTAAATTACGTAAAATCTTTATAAAACGCCAATGTAAATATGTTTTTAAAACGAATATTTTCGTTTGTTCGACGTTGTTCCGGTTTGTTTTTCCGATATTCTATATCCCGGAAAACGTCACGGCGCATCGTCACCAGAATATTTTATAACATTTGTATACCTTATCGCTCTTATACACGAATTCTGAACGCGTAGGCATGGGAATAAATTTGCCGTGTCCTTGGACAACTTTTAACTGCCCTTCGTCCACACAAACTCGACCGCCAACCAACACGTACTCGGGAATACCGTGACATTCCATTCCCTGAAATTGAAAATACGACGCGAACGCACGTTCTTTATACTGCCGTTTGGACGAATATATATATATATATATATATATATACGCAGTCCAGCGAGATCACCTCAAAAATATTATAATCG
>JAIPRN010000445.1:0-74117 GCA_025469175.1 Geopemphigus sp. TES_GeoC_2020 | reverse complement strand
TCGTTTATAAATGTATTATTATTTTAAGACGGAAACGAACTTAATATTATTTATATTTATTAAGAAAATGGGTTACTCGATTTATATTCGATATATATATATTTGATCGTTAAATTACGTAAAATCTTTATAAAACGCCAATGTAAATATGTTTTTAAAACAAATATTTTCGTTTGTTCGACGTTGTTCCGGTTTGTTTTTCCGATATTCTATATCCCGGAAAACGTCACGGCGCATCGTCACCGGAATATTTTATAACATTTGTATACCTTCTTATCGCTCTTATACACGAATTCTGAACGTGTAGGCATGGGAATAAATTTGCCGTGTCCTTGGACAACTTTTAACTGCCCTTCGTCCACACAAACTCGACCGCCAACCAACACGTACTCGGGAATACCGTGACATTCCATTCCCTGAAATTGAAAATACGACGCGAACGCACGTTCTTTATACTGCCGTTTGGACGAATATATATATATATATATATATACGCAGTCCAGCGAGATCACCTCAAAAATATTATAATCGACCGCTTGGCGATGCGTTTTTGCGGAAATCACACGCTTTCCTTTCGGGTTCCATATCACGATATCAGCGTCTGAACCAACGTCGATACAACCCTGGAAAATATTTCGACCAACCATTATTAATAGCGTAAAACAAAAACGTGAAACTTGCTTAAACCAAACTAGTAGCAGTACACGCGTATTTAACATTCGTTTTAATAGGCCGGATTTCGTTTCGTATTCGTATATCGAAATAAATAATTTACGCGCGAACGAATTTCCTATTCGAAACGGGCTGTTAAATTTTTGGCGCGTACTCTCTAAACTGAAATTAAATGTTCTTATAACGACGCCGAATATTATCGACCGTCGACTCGTAAACTTTACGTACATAATAAAAGATTTCAATCGCTCGTGAAGAACTCTAAAACATGGTACGTAAAATGACAGGAATTGTTGTACTATTACGTGTGTTGTATCGGTACAATTACATCTTTCATATATATATTTAATCGACTCACCTTTTTTGGATAAATATTGAAAATTTTCGCAACGTTTGTACTGGTTATTTCAACGAAACGACACGGGTCAATGATCCCCAATTCCACTCCTTTTTCCCAAACTACAGACATACGATCCTCTACTCCGTTTACTCCGTTGGGTATTTTACTAAAATCGTCTTTACCCAAGGATTTTTGATCAGAGTTAAACGTCGCGTTGTCGCTGCCGGTTGTTTGCAGATTATCGCTAAAAAATGGTTTTAATAGTTTTACACTGAGCGTAAGACGTAAAAATAAAAACTCGAAACGTAGACCGAATTACCTAGCTAACATGTTTAGTAAATATTCCGGAGTGTTAGGGTCCGATCTCAATGGGGGACTTAAGACGTGAGCAGCAGCGTCGTGCCAACACGTTAATTTGCTTTTATCCCAGTAGGTTCCGACAGCGGCCGCCAATGTTTCGCCAAAAATTTTAGAACTTCCATTTTGTTTGATCTGCTCGTTACGGTGTTTCGCTAAAACGTCGGCAGCTAGCTTACTCATCACGTGCACAACATATAATGGCGATCCAACCTGAAAAATATATATGCCGTTAACGAAAATTAAACGAATCGAATTCGATTTAATGACGCTTATTTCATTAATAACGTTTTTCTTTTTAGAGGCTAAGTGTTTAAATAATTACAGAAAATTACAAAGAAATTGATCAACTCAAATGTTCGTTTAAAGTACTTAATATTGCTTCGGATAGATGTTTAAAATAATAATAATACCTGTTTCGATAATATACAAGCTCTATTGACGGCTTCCGCTTCGACTTCCTCAGGACGAGACAATGCATGCCCGTCAGGTCCATTGATACCGGACTTAAGCAATCGTTTTGAATTCTCAATAACAGAATTAATCAGTAAGTTAGGCTGTCGAATTTTTATAATTTATAATTGTTACTTCAAACACGATATCTCCATTTTCAGCATGTACCATAGGAACCGCGCCAAGTTCCTTACACGCTTCGAACGTGTTATATAAATCAGCATCGTTTAACATGAAAACACCTTTATACGCCATAAACATCTTGAATGAATTTACGCCGTGCGATTCACAAAGTTCTTTCATTTCTTTTCTCGTCTAAATACGATCATTAAAAATAAAATAATTACGAATTTCATTTTCCGTAATTAATTTTTACTCTTAAAAAATTACGGTTATCGACTAGAATTCTAATAAATTAGTAAATAATAATTTTGATACCAAAAAACAAACCATTAATGACTTTGTTTTTAAAAATATTTTATAAGACCAACGTTTTTTTATATTTTACCTCGTCCGACCACGAACGAATGGCCACATGTAAGGCATAATCACAACAAACTTTGTTCGTCGCGCGTGTTCTCCATTTATGATAAGCGTCTACTAAAGTCTCGTCCTTATCCGGGAACACAAAATTTACTGTAAATAAACATAACGGTTGCGTAAGTAATTTTAATCGGTGTAAACTTGAATACACCATACTGATCATCGTCGTTCCGCCGGCTATTGCAGCTTTAGTCCCTTGATAAAAGTCATCCGGAGACACTGCTCCCATAAATTCGAATTCCAAGTGAGTGTGAGGATCTATACCACCTGCAATTCAACGTTAAATATAATTTTAGGTTTATAAGAGATATGTAATATATATATAAACAAGTATAACAATGACTAAAATAAAATTTAAGGAAATACCATCCTTAATAGAAACCGAATACTTTATATTTACTCAAAATGTTATAAACGAATGCTGCATCTATTGTTTTCGTCGTTATTGGACGAGATTAAAACCATTTCTTTATAATTATTTGCTCTAAATATATTACCTATTCGTTAACTTAAAAACGTGTACGTTACCTACAATTATTAATTATCGATATCTGCAAGTCATCAGTTACCTGCTGAAATTGAACTACAGTGAATACTTCATTAACTCTATATTGTATATTGGATTACTCAGAAATTTTAATAATAATATATCGCGCTATATTTTCCCCTAAATAACAGCTATATTTTAATTCTACTTATTATTCAATGAAATTATGCTCGAATAGTACAAATATAAATTTAATTTATTCGCGATAATAAAAAAAGGTTCTTTAGCTATTAAAATGGGAGAATTCAATATGTATATAAATTAAATACTAAATACGTATAACACAGCATATATCATATTGCTCAACATGTCTTTAACGAACATAAAATCGAGCAACATATTTTAGCTTAATGTATGTGGTTATTCACTATTAATCCGTTAATTTTTCCTAATTTTCCGTAATTTAATTAACATAAAAATACAATAATTCGTCAACTGATTAAAAACTATGCAACAGATTAATTTATAAATTAAAATATAGTATGAACAGAAACATATTTGTAGGTAGGAAAAGGGTGTTCAGTCTGTTAATAAATTTGCAGTTTTATTTAAAAAATTACAACATTTTATTGCGATTGTCTTTTAAAATTAAATTTTATCTTTGACATAACAATGTTTTTCTACAGCATTCGTTTAGATTCAATTGTTATTTGTATCGATTCTCAATTATCTATTAAATTGTAAACAATTTTCGAGTTTTGAAAACACACTTATAAAACTTACCTAAAACATTAGGCCACTAATATTTAATCAATACGCGATGTTTAATTCATCACTCAGGGTGATTAAATTAATTATATCCAATCACCATCATGACTTAGATTTATAAGCGTTTGCTTTTTTTTACTAAACGCAGAAAACGATGTCAAAATAACCTACAAATCCGTTTTAAATATCAAAGAACTCGATATAAAAACAAAATGCATAAATTTCCATGTTTAAGACTTTTTTTAAATATATTAATTCTATTTCAATAGTTTTGTAATTTTTGGATAAGAAATTGTATTGTTAAATTTATAATTTAGTAATGTGACCATAATTTTGGTCAATATAAAAATATATTCAGAAAATTATGATAATTTGAGTCTTGATCATTATAATTATACACTAAAATCAGTATTAAACAACAGTATTCTATTATATTATACACAGTCTACAGATGAATATTAAATATAATAAATTATATAAATAATTATAATATTAAATATAATTTAATTAATTTTAACTTGTACGTTTATGCCATCAAGATTAATTCTAAATTTAAACTTATTTTTCGACTTTTTAAAATTTTAATTAACGATAAAACATCAACAAGTAACTCTTATCCACCAAAAATATTAAATTAACGACTTGATTACAAAAAGTAAAAAATGTATTAAATTCGTGCAGAAAATAATGATATTTACAACAAGATAATATAAATTAACAAGTAAACATTTTACCTGGCATAACTAACATTGATGTTGCGTCAATGGTTCTTGTACCTCCTGGTATAATGAGATTTGAACCAATCATTCTATAATAACAAAACCAAAATTATCTATATATATATAATTAATGAACAAAGTAAAATTTTTAAAAAAATAGGTATTATATTATAAATAATAATATACAATCGTTGCTATATTACGATTTGGTTTAAACTCGATAAATCATTTTCCTTTCCTTTTCAATCAAATGCAGATGGTGTTCCTATCTGACACAAGTGGTTCAGTCACGAATGTGGCAAGGTTTTTGTTAGGCGTCTATTTAAAAATCTAGGAGGTCGCCTCTAAATATACACTCAGTATTATATCCTGTCATCCTTAATGTTGAAAGTAATTTGTTACGGGTCTTAATATTTATGGTCTTAAAAATATCTTGATAGAACTACAATCGTACTAAATTTATTATTAACA
This sequence comes from Geopemphigus sp. TES_GeoC_2020, assembly GCA_025469175.1. NCBI lineage: Eukaryota > Metazoa > Arthropoda > Insecta > Hemiptera > Aphididae > Geopemphigus > Geopemphigus sp. TES_GeoC_2020. Next base: position 69,307 of record JAIPRN010000445.1, on the reverse strand, counting down.
ATTGTCGAACAATTAAATACTAATACTATTATTGAAATACAATTTTATATATATATATATATAAGGAACGCCTATAGTATGTAGAACTAATTATTTAGACAACTGGTTTAAATCGTGAGCTTAAAAAGTAAAAGTAGACGATTTTATTTCAATTATTCGGTTTACTCAAAAACGGAATATTATTTTCCAGTAATTAATATACAAACTGATTGGGGCGTGTATAGTAGTAGCCACTAGCCGAAAAATAAAAAAAATAAATTCAATAACCTTCACGCTCAAAATAGATTAAGTTGGGTGAGCCATTAGGGCGAGGTACTATTATTATATTAAACACGTGAAATTAATCATCATCGCGTTCCAAAAACTATTTTAAATAGAATTCCATCGACAGTGTTCATCAGCATGTTTAAAACGAGAAAATTCTTTTAATTAATTTTGTTAAATAAAGTTCATACGACGTTTAGTTTATACACGATCAATTAAAATAAAATGCGTTTCATTTAACTTCGTTTTAGTTAGAAATTAAAATATTACAATATAACTTTGGTAAATAGCTTGCTTTACGTTTAAATAATGTAAAAACAAAAAAAAAATACACGGTTAAAAATCAACGATAGTTTTTTTGAAATCTAAATTTGGACGCGGAAGTGTTAGTTTGCCGTTTTTGTTGATTACGCACAGAGCATATTACATAGTGATTTATTCGTATGTATTATATTTCTAACCTACTGATCGATCTGGCGGTATGATGAAAATTCTGAAACCATTTCATTTCGCCACGAACATCATTTCAGATCGACCGTTTTGCTAAAGTTCGCCAAAAATTCAGTACGTCTTTTTTACGTTCGAACATCGAGGGAACCGAAATGATAGAGAAATGGATTTTTAAATAGACTCTATGGCGAATTTTAATTTGTTTTCAGAATCCTTATCGCATCACTATATCGAACGGTACGTTGGAAAAAGGATATGGACAAATTACCATATCGCGTGCGTGTCAAACAGTAACAATAATAATATTTGGTTTTATACGAACGTGCAAAAATTATTCAAGAGTGTAGTTTTTATGGATTTAATATAATTATAATAATAATAACGCAATTCATACCAACAATAATAATATAAAACGTACGTAATTTTAAAATTACGTTTATAAATCACTATTTGCTCGTTCCAAGTATCTGTGTTTTTGCGACAAATATTTTCGTTTCACCGTACAACTTGACATACGTGTGTATTATTTTAAAAATCAAAGAGACATACGACGTTACTTATGTAAATAAAAATGCATTAAAATTATCCTAATTAACTTTCAAAAACAAACAAATGTTATAAGAGTTATGTATTTATGTAATTTTTAACGAACCAATTAATAACTACTAATTAATAATTATATACATACTTAATGACGCCATCTTCAATATAGATATCCTTGTCCATGATTTTGTTAGCGTTAACAATTCTTCCGTTTTTGATCAAAATACGGTTTTGTGAGCTCTAAAAGCAAAAATAACGTATTCACGTAGTGGTTAATTTGATTCAAGTTTTAAACACAATCACTCGGATTAAATTTAATTATACATTCTGAATGTATACAAATTTGAATGGTTTCGTTTACTCGTACAAAGGAATACGCGCACGCGATAGTTATTTTTATTAAAAGTAGTTTTACAAATATATATATCACATTAGGATCCGTAAAAATGATTATAACATCGCCTAATCCGAAATAAATTTAATTTCGATTCAATCCGATACAGACCGGAATGAACATTCGTTAGTTACCATAACAAATTGTCCTTTGAATCGACTTTCCGATTTCATCCGAAAATGCAGTGATTTGAAAATTGGCGAGGTTCGTATAGAAATTCACTTCGAAAATTGTAAATCTCGTAGGTACACCTACGCAAGTACTTATTCAAAATTTAAATAAAAACGATTAAAAAGAAAAATTCCCTTTTGAATTTTGAATCAAAATGATATTTCGTTTCTAATAAAAAGATAAACGTTTTCGTATAACCAAAATTAGAAAAAAAACGGCGAAAAAAATTTTTTCTTTTGAATTACCCGAAACAATTTTTAATGTATAACTCGTTTTAAGTAATAAGTTACGTTAGAACTTTTATCGTACGAAATATACTTTATAACCGCTTTAAAATAAGTAAGTACCATCGACTATTGAATACTTATCGATTGAGCGGATTTGTTTTGTGTATTTATTCCAAATAATAAACGTATTATACAGTCGTAAATTAATCGACAATTCTCATAAAACGATAAGAAATTAAACCGCGTATAATTAATAACGTGCTACTTGCATTTAAATTTAAGTACGCCCTGAAGGCCAGGAAGGGTATCACATATAGGATTCATGTAGTTTGTATTATTTCACACACTACGTGTTGTAGCGTTAATTTAATAACCGTGTTATGGTCCAGCGATTATATTACTACGGGGTTATTAAAAACGTCAAACATCAAACTAATTTATTTCGTAACAGTAAAATGAATAATAACGTATTGTACTCGTATATAAAAACGCGTTTCTCATTAATTAGGCGAATATGTTTTAATTACCTGTAGGTGTATAGGGACTTTTTTCACAGGATTCGCCTGGGTGGCTGCCATATTTTTATCTAGAAACAAAATAAAATCGTCGAACTAAAATTATAGTTTATGAACAATAATTTAAGAATATTTCCAAAAATCGTCTATTAAAGTACGCAAATGTGTAATACGTCGAGTGTACCGAAACTGCGCTAATCGTTTGGTTATAATCGTGTTCGTCGTATAAAACGATTAAACGTTAATAGAATTATTTTTCAACAAATAATTAACCGGATAAGTGAGTATCTCCTACCTATTTATAAATAACAAAACCAACAAACTGATAAACACAAACGGAATATTGTATACGTAACGCTATCGAGGATAAAATCGAACGTTGAATATTTCGTGTCAATTATATCACGCTGCCGAAAGTAATTAATATTCGAAATTCGCTATTGTAATATCACGCGTATTATAACTTATCGGTACAAATAAGTGAGTATTATACGAAAATTCGCGTTTAAGTACCGCCGTCTACAACTGTACACGACCTACTAAATAAAAAACCGTATTATAGTTGAAATAACACACACAAATCGTATTAATGACGTTGAGCGAATATTATTTAAACAGTTCGTAGAAGCGCCGTAAATTAAAAGTAGGCCACGTTAAATTCTAAAATGTTAAGGTCGCTTAGGAACCAATATCGTAAATAATTTACCGCGAACAACTCGCGTTCTTCAACGTCAAATTTTTTTTGTAGTATATTTCGATTCGGAATTAAAAGAAAACGATCGTTCATATCGTTCCGAAATATTCAATATCGTTTACTCGAAAACGCGTCGATCGAAGTTATATATTTTTTAATTCCAATTAGTAATTGGCACCTAACCCGAGAATATTGACGCGGAAAAGATTTCGACGAATTTTCTCATAATTTAAATATCGATTGCGCTTAAACGAATTCCTCTTCGTACATAAGACACTTAACGCACCTGAAGTGTAATAAGTGAAATGTTCGAGCGCTACGAATAAACGATCATCTAAGACCGTTTAAAAAAATTAACGGATATTCTATAAAAAATAAAAAATTGTATGTAACAAAACCTACAACGAACTACGTAAACGCCTTTTACGCAATAATTATCTACAATCGTCATTGTCGTACAAATTGTATTGTATACATTCGCAACGTTTATTCTTACGTGTTTACGACGAAAATTGACGCCTTACAATAAATATCCTAATGTTTATTTACTCGCGAGTCATATAACTTTGTAAAGAACGTAACGATTGAGTAAATTATTTACGCAGAAAATATTACTTATTTACACCGACACTATTACCATTTAACGAGGACAGTTCAATATATACACGGATTGAACAGTATTTCAAACGATTTGTACGTAAGTAGTTTTATCCAATTTCGAAAACGTCAGTATTCTACAAAAGTCACCGTCGATAATAAAAACGTGCGTATTACGCTAGGTATATCAGACGATATTTTATACCAGAAGTTACTATAAATAAACAATTTATATATATCTACACGAAACATTAGCGACGACCTTACGGGTTAACTAACACTTCGTATAATAACAACTATCAACCCCAGGTCGGTTTAATTGGCGTGGTTCGTAAAACGTGCGATCGGAATGATACGCGCTTTGTATCGTGTTTACCGAAACCGAAAAATCGTTTTTCGAAACGTATTCGGTACCGATAATTATGTATAAAAAAAATCCAACGAATTCCGAATATCCGAGAGTTCGAAACTCGGTCGGAAACATCGAGGAAACTAACGTGCCGACTAGTGGTGGTTAAACGTTACGCGATTGGTGCGTACATAGTCGCCGTGAATTTTGAGCGGCCATAGTTGGCGGTGCGCCGCGGCCGCGATCGCGTTACGCGGCTGGCGGGCGGACGACGAAAACGCGTGCCGTATCAATGGCGCGGCGTCGACGTCGAACGCGCGAAAAGTCGCCCGAGTACGATAATATTTACGGTCTACCGTTACTACCCCGGCGGTGCCCGTTCCGGACACGCCTAACGTCGCGGATCGAACGCCGTACGGTATTGGCGGGCGTACGAGAGAAACGCCAACGACGGGCCTACGAACGCGAGATTTCGGAAACGGACTCACCGGAAGTTTGGCCGGGGCGCGAGACCACCGTTACGATGTGTCGCTGCGTTATAACCGGAGAACGACGGACGGGCGGACCGTTCGGAACGCGTACTGTTGCCGCCGACGGAAACGAACGCGGAGCGCGTAGTTAATATATATATATATTGGCGGTGGCGGCGGTACGTTTAAATATAGCGGCACACACGCGCGCGCGCTCAAAAAGAACCGTAAAAAAACTCGCGCGCCGGCCGTACAATCGGACCGGTCGACGACACACGTACTGACGACACCGTACGCGCGGATCAATTTGTGTATTCCGTCGGAGCGCACGAATAACTTACCAACGTTACGGCGGCGGGTCGTCGTCGTCGGTAGGCCGGCGGTGGTGGTGGTGGTGATCGGCGTACCGATCAATCCGGTCGCGACGAGACGAAGATTGTCCGCGGGACAGATGGCGCTGCTCCTCGACCGACACGCGGCCGTCGCCACGGAACTTTCGTAACCGTTGCCACGACCGTCGGCGGCGGCGGCTTTTACGTCCGACGCCGTAATACGCTAACGGCGGCCGCTCGCGCCCACAACTGTAGGCCCGCCGGTTGTGTTAACGTTCGCCGGCGACTTCGGTTTTCCGGTGACGATGGATCCGTTCGTAAATTTTAAACGGTCGGCCGCACAGAACGTCGTCGACACCACACACACACGACTAGCTACGGTACGAGTGGAGTGGCGTGACCGCGTTTTTCACGCCGCGTTGTTTCGTTCACTATACGAAAATCGAATTTTACCAACCGCGTTCGTTCCATCGGACGGCGTTCTTCGAACACGAAACAACGACAGTAGTACGGTCCGCGGTCGTGTAAAAAAGAAATCGTTTTCTCTCTAAAGAATTTCGATTTCATGCGACCACATTACGAGACCGACGTTACCACGCGTCGAATTGTTTCTTCGACTTGTCGGTAAGCACCGGTAACGTCGGTTACACAGTGATTTATAGTAAAACGTCGCCGAGTTATCGCCTCGCCGAACACATAAAAGCTGCAATTTTAGGACGACGGGACAAATTACGGACGAACGGACGGCATGACGTGATATTTATTTCGTACAGATTACCGAATACTCGGAACCTGACTTTTTGGGACGTATTATTTTTCGTGTTTTCCCATCACCCCCGAGCGGCAAACATACGGATTCGCTTAAGTCCAAAAGTCTACGCCGGTAGTGTCCGTCGATGCACAATATTTATAATACTGTACACGTGGGTTTGTTACTGCGTCGTAGGTTTGTTTTCGTCCGTTTCGTGAATGGTCGTCGTACGTTTTCCACGAAATAACGACAATTTGATTGCGCGAAATGTTCGGCGTTCGATTATCGTCTTCCGTTCTAGTTCGAGAAACGCGACGGAAATTATACCACCCGGTTAAGCGAGCACACAATTTCATATACGTACCCCTCGCTTACGCCGAAAGTACAGTTCACTTTCCCTCGCCGTTATCACCCGTATTAAACCGTCGCCAATTCGATCGTACGAACGTACACGCAAAATATGTTGTAAGTACCTCCTATTTATTCATCGGGTTATTAGCGCGCGAAAACCGTGGGCATTTTTATTACGACTTTTTACTATTCGACGAAAATAATCGGAAATTCGCGATACACGAAGGGGGACGTCCGCTCGACGAAAAACGAACGATATTCTATACGCGAACACGTGTGTGTGTGTGTGTGTGTGTGTGTGTGTGTGTGTGTGTGTGTGTGTGTATATACATATATACGTAATATATATACACGTTTATACGTAATATATATATATATTACGTATACCGAAGAACGATACGTATTATATCTTAAATAGTGCGCTTGTACACATATTCGAGAATACGATTTCGTTTATTATTCATTTCGTTACGAGTATATATTACTCGTGGTCGCCCGTGTTATTCGACCTACTTAAACGACCGCGTTATAATTAATGCGACATACGACAATACACGCGGCTATCGTTCTCACGCGAACGTAATCGCGCCGTACCGTTATGCAGCCGTTCGCGTGTTTCTTTTGTTTACCGATTGGTCGTGTGTAACGTTAAACCGAAACACGGTACTATATACTACACGAACATGGATAACGACGGCTTGTTGGTGACGGATTCGTTTTCGTCCACCATTTCGGACAGATACTTTTTTACTAACCGTTCCACGATATTCCGACGTTTTCATATATACGTATATTATAGGTATACGTATATCATATATACTTATACGATATACGTATACCGTCTTACGTCTTTCGTCAAATCGAAACGTAAAACGTATTCGGCGGTGAGTGATGGAATGGTAAGGAGTGGTAGGAAAGCAACATTAGCGACGTTTTTACGGTTGTTTGGCGACGCGCGTATCTCTACGAAACGGTAATTACGAAATTTTGCGAGCCTCGAAACGAAAGCTAGAATTTCACGATTTATTCGGTCCTAATTCGTAGATGCCACTCGTTATTAGGTGTCCATGGTCGAATGTCGCGGCCACGATCGCCACTATGAAGAAGGAATCGTGTACAGGCAATTCTACGTTGCGTACTCGTGTTTGTATGAAACCTATACGGTCATCGTTCGAAGTGTATGTGTGTGTGTGTGAAGGAGAGACGGAAATACGTTCACGGGCACACACGTCCTGGAGACTTCCGTTCGGATCCGACGCGGAACTCACTTACCAACGTACATCGTTGATATCAAGGAAACGTGACGAGGATTCTAAAAACGGTCGACAACCGATCGTGTATTATAACCCAACATCGCTTTACCCGCTTTTTCTGTTGGTTATTTAGTTCGAGAATACGTTCGTTAAATTCGTTTCCTTTTCTTTTTAAGGGCTGGGGAGCGATTTACAAGAAAAAATACGGGAAAGTCGACCCCGAACAGACTTCACGACGGATTCGAATCAGTCGGGATTTATAAGCGTACTAATACGTCAACCAGCCTGTTGGAAGTGAACGTACCTCCGTTGTTACTTCGCTTCACGTGTGCTAGACGAACACTTTCCTCAGCCCATTGCAGTTTTAAAAACTTTTTTATTCGCTCGAGTACGATTTTTTAAATTCCGTATCGACGATACGTGTACAATGCGCACGATTTGGTTAATTCGAAATCAAGTCTTCGATACCTCTAATTATCCCGGGGAATACGTACATACTTTTTAAAAATTCGATAGTTATCGAAATTAAGTTCAAAAAATGTTCGACGATTAATTTTCAGAAGTACATTTTATATTATTTATTTAAAAAATTAGGAACGATATAATTTAATTTACAAAATGGTGAACCTCGACATTTTTGTTTATTGAAACGTCAAAATATACTACAGCCCAAACAAATATCTGAGTTTTATTAGTATTTTGGGTCGGAAGCGAAGATAACTTATTGAGTCGAAAAATTATTCGATATGGTATATATATATATATGTGTGTGTGTGTGTGTATATCGAGCTTTTAAAATATATAAGAATTGTTTATGTTTAAAACTAACGTCGACAATTTTACTGACGCGGTTTTAAAATTGTCGCGTTATTTTTAAATATGATTTTTCTTCCTCGCCTCTTTCCCAGCTATTCGGGATTAGCCACCTTGGACTTCAACCTCCAACTGATCCGATCTTATACATCATTCACGCATACAACGGCAGTCCTCATATCCCATCCAAACGCGTTCAACCACTTCTTCGTTGGTCTTTCTCTTCCTTCAACGCTCAATTGCTAACCGTTCCTCCGAATCTTCTCCCCTTATAATATGAACAAACCATCTATTTCTAGTCTCCCTCATCTTATCCACAATCGGCGCTACTTCTACACTTCTGCTAACATATTCATTTCTTATTCTATCTTCTCTTGTCACCTCACTTATCCATCTAAGCATTCTCATCTCGGTTACACTGATTCTCTGCTCTATTTTCTCATTCACCGCTCTGATCCGTACAACATAGTTGGTCTGTCTACAGTAAATACGATTGAAGAAATTATTCGAAATTCGAAAACTGTCAAATAAAATGCCAATTAGGTACAATTTGCTACCAGAATATAACATAAAATAAAATATCTACATATTATATATATATATATTAATAAAAGACAAACAGACGTAGCAACTTTATCTATATATTTCAGTGAAATAAAATTTTTAATACATATTCAAAATTATTAGAATTATTAAATAATACAATTTGAAAGAACTTATAATGTACGTATGGTTTAAGTTTCCGTGAATTTTTTAAGAAAATAAAAAATACAAATAACAACGAATAATCAATACGTTATATTTATCACTGATATACATACAATATGTGAACACAAATTAGTTTTAAAATTGCTATTATTAAGCGTGTTTTATAGATGAATATAATTGTATTAAAAATTGGAAGTCTTCCTAGCTAGGATTAATTTTCAACATTAATACTAAACTTATATTACTTTACAATACTCAAAGCACATAAATTGAAATCAAATAATAAATAAAAATGTTAGTAAAAAAAAAAAACCAAAAATTACAAGTATACAAATACAAGCATAAATTCATTTGTTACTTAATACAATATATTTTCAAGTCTTTTGGAAAACATTTGATACAATTTATTTTAATTTGTACATTGCTGTGTATCAAATGTAAAGGATTACTTATTTATTATAAAATATGAGAAATATTATATACACAATACATTAATACAATTTTACTTCGCTATAAAATAAAATTACAAAAAAAATGTCAACTTAGATTTCATTTCTCTCCTATTAAAATAATTGCTAAAATATACCTAAGGCAACGTCTACGATTAATTATATGGAATATGTTCAAAGTCGTCGATCGATTCAATAATTTAAAAAAAACTCGATCTGAATCGAAATTTGAAAATACAATTAAAATGTAAAATAAAAGTATTCGAAACATCGTTACAAACTTCACAATTGATAAATTCTTTTAGTAAATTACGTGGGAACAATTTAACTTCTCATTTTAAATAAACTAATTTTTGTAATGTTGATCATTTTGAATGCCTTAGGATATTTTTAATGTAAACTTATATATATTTACTTATTAAAAAGTATATTGAACTTACAAAAAAAAAGGAATTAAATAAAATTGTAAGATATTATTTCACACACAATTCACATTATTTGAAATAATCACGCCTAAAAATTGGATAGATCTTAAGTAGTTTACAAATTATATAGCACATTAATCGATATATGGACTTGCACAAAAGTGATAATATTTAAAAGTACTTAATTTTAAGAATTTAAATTTAACGAGATATGTAACAAATATAGTTTTTTTTTAAGTAAAAGATCACAATCTAGGCAAGGGTGCTGCCATCATACGCGTAGGATCCTCTGGATGAAAACCTATGTCCTGTCCTTGAAGCCACTTTTCATATTTCTCAGGCTGCAGACGCCTGACAAACGTGTCCATACTGATTTTAACTGTATCGTTACGACAAACGCATTGGCTAGCACGCTTCCCATATTCGATCCAACGATATGATGCAAAGTTTGTGGATTCAGCAATGTTAAATCCGTGATTGAAACCAGCGTGATACCCAAAGGGAAATGTGATCATGAACTCGCCTTGTTCCTGTGTTATCTAAAACAAATATGAACGCAGAGAGGCACATTAGTATCGTTAATTCTTATACAAATCACGTAAATCTCTAACGCAAACGTTCATGTCCAACAAACGTAACTACTTACTTTGTTGTATGGAATGGAATACTCTTTCAGTATTTGAGGAGATATTAACGTCATTTTGTGTCTGAGAAACGCGGGGCATGCCGAAGAAGCAGTTGGGAAGAAGCCTGTGGCCAATCTTTCCATGCGGCGTCCATGTTCCGGAGGAATTGCGTACCTAATACAATTAAATATATACACGATTAAGTTGTAAAATCGAAACAAATATTATAAAAGACCGGTCACCATGTCTTGGGAGCTCCATCATGAATGTAATTAATGCTGTACAAGTCCATATCTTCAGTGTGCCAAGCGAACGACGTCTTCCACATACCAAAATAAAGATAGGCCGTATTTACACCTTCAATACTAACACCATAATCATCGTTTATGAAATCTAAAATTGTACCTAGTTTGCTGATGTTCCACATCTTAATAATGAAATTAATCGTTAGCAATCATATAAATAAAATATATATAGATTAAATATGACATACATTAACTTCGGAATCAGTGATGGATCCAGAAACATCGGCGCCATATATCGGAGCCTTGTATAAAATATTTTTCCAATATTTCCTTTCGAGATCGGCATAATCAAAATGATCAGGCGTTCTCCATTGTTTAGACATTGCCAATTTTTTGTATTGCAATACAGTCATGGGCTTCTTTTGGATGTTCAGTTGCTGGTAAATTCCTTGTTTACCTTGCACAACCTTAAATTAAAATCGACAATTATTAGTGAACAGTTCATATTCAAAATAGACGGCTCATATCCTAACTACTTGGGAAATCGGAGCGGGAATAACTAATTTCATTATATCGTCATCGCTGTAACTTCTAATCCGCGGTATCCATTCGGCTGGTGGTATAACCTAAATTAAAAAAAAAATATCGAATATTTAACAAATCTAACGCTAATAACGTGCTGTTAATAAGCCTTTTAAAAAAAAAAAGACCATACAATTTTTAGTATTTCATACTTTTGCCAATCCAGCCTTGTGCGCTCCTTCAGACTCCATGAAAGAAATGTATTGGGAGAAATTTTGAAATTCCGCTAAAGTTGGTCTAAAGACTTTAATTCTTGGTTTAGGCGAGCCTGATGACATCGTGGCTAAGATAATAAAAACATTTTTCAGTAAACAATTTTAGAATTGTCAAATAATAATATTGAACTTATACTCTTAGCCGTGTGTATATAACTATATATATTTGTATTGGTGTTTAGAATTTCTTATTGTTTTGAATAGAAATAGTCATTATTTCTCTACAAAATTTTTTTTAAACAAGTATTTAAAACAGTTTGCATTTTAAATCGCTTATAATTAGGTAACACTTTTTTAAAATCGTACATAAATATGTATCGAATGTTTAAAAAAATTGATATAAATAATAATACAATTTCAGTTTAAATATCAAAAATTTAAATTCTTTAAAATTGTTATTCTCGTAACCACTTAAGTAAATAAAAATAATCTAAAGTTGATTGTATACAATTATTTAAAAGTTTCTTTTTGAAATTGTCGATTATTTTTTATTGACCGAGTTGACGCTTAGATTATTGAACCTTAATCACCATACTGTGATTGAGAATAGAAAGGTACTTACATTTCAAACAATACAACAATAATCAATTGTATCCGTTTGTACATGAATAGTAATTAATTGTATGACGAAGAAACTGTACACATATCTATTATACAGTGGTAATATTATGGTAATTTAGATTACGTAAACACTAGGCGTATAACAATTTTAAAGCTCTACATAAGGTAAAATTATACTACATACAAATAACAGTAATTTGGTAATTAATATGTACGTATTATAAAGTAATTTATGAAAAATATAAAATAACGATCAAAATTTCAAAGTTGATGAACTTGACGATACAAATAAAACGTAAATACGCATTATCTTACGACATAATAAACGTAGGATTTGGAAATATTTATACATCAAATCTAATCAATCAAGATTTCAAAGGTCTAGTCAATTGGCGATTAATAAATACGCTCGTCACGATAACATATTAAATTATTGTACAACGGTATTTGTGGAATAGTATAACGAATGTTTACCGTTTACCCAATTAATTTGAAAACGATTAAAAATAAACATTTAAAATGATATTATAAGCGCGTCGATTTCGCTTTATAATATTCGATCAAATAACAAAGTAGCACCGGAAGGCTAGATAGATAATGTATAAACGTTGATTCGACAATTCCTTTGTCCTTTACGGCGTAAACGTTTTTCGCGCGCGTTCGATGATAAACAAACGTTCGTTGCAAAAAAGGCACGGTGCGGCCAATCGAAATAAACGAACAACCCGAACGAGTATTTATTAATTAGTTTACGTTTTTTTCGTGTTCGGATCGGAATTATGGTCGAAGACGACGTCACAGCGAACACGAACGTGTACAAAAGACGAACCCGGGTTCGTCACCATCGTGGGCGACCCGAATACTAACGCCGTAAAACGTCGGCGAGAGTCGTCCAAATAAAAGCGAGCGACGTCTAACGCCGCGTAATTCCCACAATTTCCGAACGTCGTTCGGTGAAAAACAAACGAGGAGACATTGACGACACGTACCAAAGACGGCGATCGTGGTGTCTGAACAATACGGCGTACGGAGAATACGACGAAACAACAGGAAGTACGACGACGATTTACGTGCGGGCGGTGAGTTAACGACGTATTGGCGACGACGACGACGAAAAAACGCGTACGAACGGCAGCGGTGGAAAACGACGCGCGTATGACGACCGAAACAGTTATCACCGCAGAAAAAGGCCAGACGCCATTACCGAAACACGGAACGTCGCGTACACACCGCACGGGCCAACCCTACCGAACATGAACGGCGGCGTTATCGGGAATCTCTCTTATCGCTTTATCGGTACGGTTGACGCCGTTCATGAGGAAAAAACAACGGGCGAAAATAAATCCGGACCGTCATCGCGCTGGTCACTCCGTTATCGACAATAGTTTCGTTGATAACGACTGATAACCGCGACCGCGGTCGAGCTGTTATAGTATAGTTCTTTTTTATAGTATCGCGCACTGTTTCTTCGTGTCTGCCGTACGAATTTTTCGTGTCACGCGAGGTCGACGACAGCCGTAGCTCTACTCTGTTTATGTGTGTGTATGCGTTGCGCGCGTCTCGGCTACCGAAATTCGCCACGCACGTACGTACACCGTTAAAGCGGAGGCGAACTTCGCGCTCGTGACGAAGAAACAATCGCAATTGCGCGTACACGATCAGTGGACTTCCCGGTTTCGACGTCCGTTCTCATCCCGGCGGACGACGTGAGTACCGTCGGTGGAACGACAAAGATTAATTATAATTTGTTGGTAAATGTATTCACGTTTTTTGTTTTGTATTCCTTATCATTATTTTTATTTTTTTGTAAATCGTCGTCTTCCAACGAATTCGCGTATCGATTTACGTTAGGCGAGTCAATTACGAACATGTCGTTGTTATTCGTTCCCGTAAGTTATATTTAAACGAAATTACTACCGGCCGATAATTGTACGTCGTCCAATCACCCGTGCCTCGATTTTACGTAGGAAAATGCCGAACGTGTAATACGAACCGTTCTTTTTTTCTGTTCGATTCGTATTTCTTTTATTATTGTGGTCGACGACGATTGGTCACGATTTATCCGAATTTATTTTTGCCTATATTAAGCAGCTGTTCAGCTATTATAGCAATAAATATTCGTATGTACGTTTATATAAATACAGAAACAGTGTCTTAATTAACAGTCAGTCTTTTCGACATTTATAATCGCGAGTGTAATTTAAATTGAACTGTTGTCCTACGTTTTTCTAATTCCTATAAAATTACTTATATTATCTATGATAAAATGTTATGATGGAGAAAAGCGAATCTTATGAGCAATAATCGATATAGTTTAAATGTTTGTGAACAACTAAACAGTTATTGCGCACAGTATTTTTGATATTCTTATCGGAATAGTTTTTATTGTATAAAAATACGGCTGTCCCTGTATTTAATAATAAAAATTCCAAACATTTACCGATCGTGACCCTAATTTGTTGACATTTTCTCTTCGTTATTGCGAAATCAGTGTCCGCTAAAGAACTGTTATCTAACAACATTACCATTAGTAAACAAATATTGATATCCAAATTCTTCGTCAACTTTTATTATAATTTTTCAATGTAGTAAGTTATATTAATTATGCATAGGTCACTATAATATTCTATTAGTCTGTCAAACACAAATAATGTAAATTTTAAAATATACCTAAATAATTGCGTTTCAAGTTAAATCTAATTTACTTAATTGAGATCTTCAGTTAAACTAAAAATGTGAATAAGCATCAAATGATGACTACTTTATTTTACAATTTATTTATTGTCAGACATTCATCGCATGAATAAATCCTAAACAATATCTCTATTTTTTTTTTTTTTAGAAGATTTGTATTGAAGTCGTATATTTTTAATTATTTTATTTACTATAAATATCAATTTTTTCTAATCCTCAATTAAACCTTTTATGTATTTTATATAAATTGTATGTTTATTATAAACTATTGATACCTATTAAGTTTCAATTATTTTAGTCTATAAAAAAGTAATATTTAAAACACTAATTCCTTTGTTAGTAAATATTTTATAAAAAGTATAAGGCATCTTCAACGATATATATATATAATATATATTTGTAAAACTTTATGTCTTTCGTAATTAATATGTAAATAATAAAATTAAAATAAATACTCCTTTTCACAAATTTGTTAATATGTGCTTAGAAATAATCAAAAATATCAAAGTTTAAGGGTATGTCTCGTAAGTTTGTTATATTTATTATTCTGAAATAAGAAATATAGTGGAATAAACTTTTTAACATTATTATTTACATGTAAAATATCGTTAAATTTATTATATATATATATATCTATCAAATAAAATGAATTTGTTGCAGGAAAGTTAATTACTATTTCACTAATTTATAGTGAAATTAGTTATTTTCAACTGTAATGGATGATACAATTGAAGACAAATTAATATATCAAGTTTATTTATCACACATGAGGATACTATCATCAAAACTAACATTGGTTAAGAACAAAGTTAATATATTTCACAACATGTGGAAATACGTACAATTTTATATAGCAAAACCCGAAATCATATTTTTCTTAGCGTTATTATTTTGTGTACTATTTTGTTACGGAAATTTGTTTTCGATTAAACATGGAATTTTTAAAAAACTTTATCGAAATTTTTCGTTTATCGGTTATAATAATTTCCAACAATTAATGGTCGATGAAAAAGAAGCACTTAGTAAGAATTGGAAGTTTGAAGGGAAAAATGTAGCATTATACGCTATTAAAGGTAGACGGTCTCACATGGAGGACAGATATGTTATTAACACCAATATCATGAACACAGGCGTATCATTATTTGCTATTTTTGATGGACATGGTGGTGAAGTAAGTAAAAACGATGTATAATAAAAAAATCCCAATATCTACGAAAACATTTTGTAGAAATTAGATCTTGTGTATATTATATTAAGTTTTTAACAAGTTGTTCAATTCACCAAAAATAAAAGCCATATGTTCGTCCACGTAATTCTTTTTTAAAATCTACTATTAGTACACATATAACATTGTTTTTGACTCCAGTGCAAAGTTGTTTACGTATTAATTATAATTAAAATTTAACGTTTTTAAATTGATAAAATACCGAAATATATTATTATTTTTAAACGAAAATTGTATGCTATTTTGACCATCACATTTTGAAGTTTTGTAATTCTAATTGAAATAACGACAATTATCTCACAATACTTACAAGTTAATTGTAATAAAGATGCGTGTGCGTAATATTATTTTATCTAAGGCAATATACTTAACATCATTTTCTATTCTATACTAACCAATATTTATATTTATTTTCAGTTTGCCGCAGAATATGGAACTTCAAATTTGATGAAAAATATCAAGAATAAAATTATTACAATAAAAAAATTACACGATGAACAAAATATTACAAATTCAGAACGTACAGTAATAACTTCAAATATACCGGAAAATTTAACGCCTCGAATGAGAACAAAAATTAGTAAAATTGAAACACAATCTCCAAAAGTCAAACCTATTACTACTGTAGATGATATTGGTCTCAATAAGCATAAACTCGATTTTCAAAATGTAAGAAAAGAACCTATAACGAACACTGAAGATATAATTAATCCTTCGTCGTATTTACTACAAAACGGGAGTATTCAGTTTTCAAAATTGTTAATCGACGAAGTTCTAGCTGCCGACAAATTACTAATTGAAGCGGCAAAATCACTTAATGATATTTCAGGTCCTATTTTATTGTTATTATATTTAAATATATATAAATTAGATTTTTTTTAATATTTGTACCATACATTTTTACTTTACCTTATGCTAAAATGAATATTCGGACACTTCGTTCTTATAAATTACGATTATGTTTTTCTATATATATATATATTTTAATAATATTAATTATTGGCGTTTAAATTTTAAATATTTTTTGTTTTAGGTAGCACAGCCCTCATTGCTCTAATAGAGAATAATACGTTATTTGTTGCAAATGTTGGAGATTCAAGAGGTGTTATGTGTGATAAGAAAGGAAACGCTATTCCAATATCATTTGATCATAAACCACAACAAGTAATACTTTTGTGTGTTTATACATCCGTTTAATTTTAAACGTGAATTTATTTTAGACGAAAAACTATAAAATTCTTTTGAATTATACGCACGCGCACGCACATATATATGAATACACAACAATTGTCGGTAAAGATAGCATTTTAAAGCGGTTCATATTTTAACGTTATCGATTCTAAAATTTTACGCATTTTCATACACCAATTTCGTTCACTCTTGATAAATTTCGCATTTACGAAGCTAATTTTCCGTGCGTGTTTTTTTTTTTTTAACGTACATCTTAAGTAATTAATAAACCGTAATTTACGAAATAAATACGCTTTTAAAATGACGATCACGAACTAGTAATTTAAAACGTATTTCGTAGCATAAAAAAAAAAAACGTAAAAATCGCTCAAAATTATTTCCGTTAGAACGTCGCGAATTTTATTAATAGCTTTTGGGAACTTATCGTTTTTACACACACACGTATAGAGAAAGAACGGTCCCGCTAATCGTGTGCCGTTTTTCGCTTCCGCAGATGCGGGAAATGAAACGCATCGCCGAAGCCGGTGGGTTCATATCGTTCAACGGCGTGTGGCGAGTGGCCGGCGTGTTAGCTACATCCAGGGCGCTCGGCGACTATCCGCTGAAGGAGAGGCAGTTCGTGATCGCCAACCCCGACGTGCTCACGTTTGACTTGACCCATCACGACCCGCGGTTCATCATCCTGGCGTCCGATGGCCTATGGGACACGTACACCAACGAAGAGGCCGTCGAGTGCGTCAAACAGCACATCGACGACGATTCGTTTCACGGGGCGCGGTACCTTACCATCCAGTCGTTCAACAAAGGATCATTGGACAACATAACCGTGCTGGTCATCAAGTTCCCGGCCGTGTGGACCGACGATTCGCAAACGGCGAACAACGGCGCGCACGAATAATATGTCCTAACAGCTCCTCCTATAATTTCTCGTTTTCTTTTTTTTTTTTTGTGGGGGGGGGGTACAACTTAACGTCAGTTTTACTCGCTCCTTCACCGCCCACCCACCAAGGCGCGTAGTTTCGCTTTTCGTCTCGGACGAGACTCGCGCCGCTTTTTCAGTTTTTGTACGGTTCGCCGACCCGTTAACCACCTCGCGTTTTCGTCAATAGAATTAAAACCGTACAAAAATCCGGTCGGTCCGAACGTTTTTGCGTTCGACTCCACCGCGCGTGTAAATAAATAAAAAAAAATTGTTAGAAAATTCCTCGTTAAGCGAACGTTTTGTACATACGTACGTATTGTAGTGTAGCGCGATTAATTTTAGTTCGAAATGTACTCCCCGTCGTCGTTTTTCATTGTCGTAACTAAAACTTTGTCAACGTAATAATAATCTTTGTAATCGAACGTTGTACGGATTCTATTAAATAATATACTTTCGAGTTTGTCACGTTCGTAAGCAATTATAATTACGTAATCGTTTATCTCGCTTATTTCAACACTATAATATGAATAAAAAAGAAAACCGTCGATTCGTGGTTCGTTTCGAAAACTCGCCGTCGGTTTCGGCCGCCGAATTACCACCACCACTATTACCACTCGTGAACGTTTCGACCGTTTTTTAAATTTTTAATCCGACCAATTTAATAATCACCGTCGAACTTCGTTCGCTACGTAGAGAGGATTCTTGTCTTGTCGAAACCGTTGGCGTCCGAAGAGAAGCGTTTAGTTTCGAACTAGGATAGAGTACTGCTGATCGATTGAGGCACAACTAACGAAGCTGGTCGCGCAAATAAATGGAACAACGATATATAATAGGTAAGATATTAAAAATCACTCGCCGTTTATTGTGTATTCATCGATACTTTAATAGCTAACAATGTTTAACGTCGTAACAGTTAAAAATATATAAATTATCGTTTAAAAATAGTCACAAATTTAACTCGTTTTGTTACATACACTAATTGGACGGAATATGAACAACGTTCAGTCGCAATTCGAAAAAATCACACGATCACGTTTTGTACTAAATATAACAATGAAAATGGTCGACGATAAAAAGACAAATAATAAACAGAATAGTATTAACGGCTAACGATGATAATAATAATAATAATAATAATAAAAATAATACGAAAATCCGTCGCGTTTTCTTCGCGAAACATATCCGGTTAACCGGCGGAATTCCGATAGTCTCTGGTTTTTCGGTCGCGTCAACCATCATCATCGGAAGAGACAAACACACGCCCCGCGTGAATTGTTCGAGACCGAAAAACCGTACGACGACGGGAACACACGCTGGCCGTCCGTCACGACGCGCGTCAATAAACGAACTAAAGACGGGTTGTTCGCGGACGTCGATATAACCCTGAATTCCGTTCTTCGAGAACAAAAAAAAAAATAAAAAACGTACAAATTAATTACGGCGGCGAACACGAACGATACGACCGTAACCTGTGGTGGACGAATTATAAACGCGCGCGACGTTCGATGCTTCGCTAAAACGGTAGGGGGAGTGCTCGGGTATGTGCGTTCGAACAAGTCGCAACCGGCGGTCGGTAAAGCGAATTTCGCTCGTGAAATTTCGATTTCGTCGAACGGACGATTAACGATCGATTTTCGTAAAATTAACGTTCCCGTTTTGCCGACGAGCGTACGTATTTCGGTTATATGAAGAACACGGAACCCTCCCATACGTAATACCCGCGATTCGAATTTAAGCGCGTGTGTATATATCACAGAAAAGTAAACGAACGACTAAACGAGAAATCTGTTTTACTATTTGTACAGTTAGCCGACGATTTATTTATTTTTTGTCGATTACTAGGTATAGGTACGCGCTTTTCCTATTTTTTTGTTTACGTAAAAAATGCCCCCTCGCACCTGCGCAAATAATGCGCGCGTTCCAACAGAAGTTTACGCGACAAATCGTCCAGTTAGTTCCGCGTACAAAACGTATTTATTTTTAAGCGCTCGCTCCGCGAACCGGTCGTATCGCCCGCCGCCGTCGTCTCCAATTCATTTTCTTTAAATCGATTTCTTATTTTATTGACCTTAACCGTACATTGCTATTTACCCGGCCGAACTATAAACTAATTTAACGGTTTACGATTTAACTCTAAACAATAAAAAATATATTTTACGGATAATCCTTCTTTGATACGATTGCACTACGACATTATATAAACGATTTATCGGTTTGTCTATACATTTTTTACATTGGCAGCTCCTAAACGGCATTTAATTCGCGGCGATATTACGCTATTTAGAATAGAATTAATATACTGACAAGGCATTTAGGACGGAAAATGTTAATGATCGAATATTTATACATACATATATATATATATATATATATATGAAAATGAACGTCGGACTTACAATTATTTTGATAATTCGTAAAATTCACGTTTACTACCCAGAAAATAATACTTCCGATAATTCAATTCGAAACGTTCAATATGTGACGCTTTAGATGTAAAGAGAAAATATAGTCAGTCGTTCGCTAGACACGTTCCGTGGTAACGAACGTTCAAATTATTTCGGTACGTAGAATCAATCGAAACTTATCGAGTAAATTCGAATATTATTTTGACTTCGATAGTAGAGGGTGTAAATTATCTTATAAATTATTTCGGTGTTTCGAATAAATTAATTTCTATAAATAAAATAACGTAATGATAAATAATAAACGTAAAAACGTGCGTGTTTTCTTTTTTAAATAATTACTACAATTATTAATATTTTAATCGTGCGACGTCTTATAATTTTACGGTGAAATAAAAAATAATAATAAGAAAAAAAAACGCGAATATTAAAAGATTTTAAATAGTTACTACGATGGTCGTTCGTAATTTGGTTTGATTGGAATAATTAATACTGTATTCAATAGTTGTTGATCGAATATAAATGTAACGAGTGTGTAAATATTTCTCGTGTCCTTATAATGGTAGATAATTTAGAATTCAATTGGGGCCCGGAAACCTTCGACGCGTTAGTAAGAACGGTATTTTTATCGGCATTGTGTTTTCGTCGGTGGACGAGAAATAATGGCTAAAATGATACGCACTGAATTAAACAAATTCGGTTAAAACAACACCCGGCCGACTCTACAAGCCATCGCGTACCTAGGACGACTACTAAGCGGATATACAATATTGTGCGTTGCGAAGGCGGTGTAACCGACCGCGATAAAATCGAAATAAGGGATGGGACGGAGCTCCTACTACGCTAGTGTATCCGTAACCAGCCTTTTAACGCGTTCCGCGTTAGACGCAATGACAAGACTGGCGATCTACGCGCAACCAAAACTACATCGTGAGAAGGACGTGCGCCCGGTCTAGCCCGTCGAGGGAACTCGCAACCCAGCGAATGTAAAGGATTATGGTGCACACGTACGCAGGCCTCTGTCCTAATCAACGGTGCACCACTGGCTGTCCCCGCTGTTCGACAGCAGGAATATGTCCTTCAAGTCCGCCCCATCTAGGCTCTTCACGGGAAGGCCCCTGTCACCTTCCCGTATGCTCGACTATTTCGAAAAGGGTGAAGAACTCGACCGCGCGGTATTCGGACTTGTATTACTGCGGAATAAAACACTACTAGGACACGGGTACGACGGGAAACGAAGTAGAAAATACCAACCAATACTCAGACCCCTGTGACAGCCGTAGACGAATATAGCGAGTATTATTTCGAGGGGGGAAATTACAAAGGGATTTACAAAGAGGAACGTACGGGCGTGGGGGTGTCCGCTGCTGGTGAATTAGTTTCAAGTGTCTCGAGACCAGACGTCACGGGAAAGCTAAGAAGAAAACACGCCAATGAGGGGGACATTATGTTTCTCGGTCGAGGATGATTACGAAAAATACCGCAACTTCACTCGTTTCGTGACAAATTTTGGTTCGAATTCCCAACGCATATTCGGCAACAAGCTAAAATACTTTGGGTTTTAAAATTAATACATTAGGTATATATATAACGCGTAACGAAATTTTCCAAGGATTAACGCGCGGTTCGCGCGATTATTCGTAATAATTGCGCGTCGTAAGTAAAAACATTTTAAATCGAAGTAATAAAGCGGTTGAGGACGTAAACATTAAGCGGACACAACGCTCACATCGAATATCTTCGTCCGTCTAATATAGTAAAATCGTACGGGCCAAAAAACTCACGTCGCGTAGGAGAAATTTCGATTCAATTTGTTCGCGATTGTTTTTACTCGTTCTCGCGTGTGCCGCCGAAATATTAACGCTTAATTTCAACTACGTTACTTCTATTATTAAATGGACGAAGACTGGAAATGTGTGGACGAAGAGCCTACTCTTTCAGTAAAATTCCCCGTGACGGCCGACAACAAATAAATAAAAAAAAAAAAAACGTCATTGATGGGTCTTGCTTAACAAATGGGAATTGAATTCGTAAACGTTGCTACACTGTTCCCCGCAAATATTGCATTTCCAGGGATTGGTTTCAGAATGACATCCCTTGTGCAAAAAGTAAAGCGTTTGGTCCGGAAACGTAATACCGCAAAACGAACATTGCAACGATTTTTTATACGCCATATACCTCCAATCGCTGTTATTATTCGGTTGGGATAACTCGGGGCTATGCGCGTTGTTAATTTTTCGTTTGAATTCGTCACGTAACAGCGACTTCAAAGGCGACATTTTGATTAAAGACGACAAATTCGTGGTTGACTGAAAGCGTCCGGAATCGGTTTCTCCGTTGTGGACGTGATTTGTACTATTTTTTCTCGAAGACTCGTCACCTTGTTCCTGTTTTATTGGAATGAGCGAAACGGACGGGGTGATTGTACTTACTTCGCCTTCTTGTCGACTGTTCCCCGACAGCACGGGCAATGAAGATATATTGCAGTTGGAGTCGGTCGATTGCGGAGAATTCGGACATTCGTTGTCTTGCGACACGTCTTCGTTACTTATATTTTGAACAGATTCGGTGCTATTGTTATTTATCTAAACGTATTCGAATGCAAACGACAACAATTAACGAAACAAAAATGTTTACGGTTTTGTAATCCATAACAAAAAATATGTTTCGTATGGTAAATCGTTCGAATTGACGACAAATATTTATATAAGAAAAAAATTAAGTAAATTCTTCTATAACTGTTCGATTAAAAAAAAAAAACGAAGAATATACGCGTATTTAAATAAGTCGCTTATACAATGTGAAATAAAATATTTCTGTCGATATTTATACGATATTAACAATAGGTTAGCACAACTTATACAAAAATATCGAAAAATAAAACTTTCCGTTGAAAATATAACGAACGAAGAACAAATTCGATTACTATAAGACAATTTCACGTTTAGTGTTGAATATGCAAAATAATGAAAAAATTACAGGGACCGACGATATTGGTCGTTATTTTTAGAATACGAGAATTATTACAATCCCCGTACGTTTAAACATTCGCGTTTTCAAAATCGTTAATCGCAGATACCGATTATATCAAAATTGTAACGGAAACGATCAACGGACATATTTTGAAATCGCGCATTCACGCGTTCCGTCGTAAAATTATTAAAGTAAAACGTATCGGGCGTTTAAAACAAAAAAAAAACAAAAAATTATACTTACTCGAGACGAAAATGACAAACATTCGATACCGGCGGGTTCCGTCATTGATATTTCGACGTGTGGCGTAAGGAAATGCATCGGCGGTGTCGCGTTACTTTCCGAACGATTGCCACTCATCGATTCGCCACTGTCGCTGCAAGCCCCGCTGGTACTAACGTTTCCGCTATTAAAATCAATAGGTATGTGGTTGGCCGAGGTAGAATTAATGACGCTAAGGCCGGGATTGTCCAGGTCGATGCCGTGGCTGAAAAATGCGATCACGTGGTTTAAAAATAAAACCGAACGATTAGTCGGCCGGTAGTGGGCAAATTGCGCTCACCCGTTGAAAAAATGAACGCGCAAGCTTTTCATCGAACTAGCCCGGAAATTACACATCGGGCACGATTTCACCATATCGTGCTGACCCACGTGCTCGTTTTGGAAATGCGCTCGCATCGCGATCTGCCGCTGGAAGCCCCGGTTGCAAATCGGACAGTGAAACGGCAACGATTTCGTGTGCGTCGTAAAGTGTTCGGCCAAATGGTCCTTACGAAAGAAACGTTTTTGGCAAATTTTACATTCGTACGGTTTCACCCCGGTGTGCCTCATTTTGTGCCGCCTCATGTTGGCGCCGTTCGAGAATTTCATATTGCATATGTCGCACACGAACAACTTGCGATTCGTCTGCAGATCGCCGTCGTTGTTGCTCTCCGTCCCTTGACACGTCGCCAGGTGCGACGTCAAGCTCGTCTCGTTCGCCGTTTCGTAGTTGTCGCATCTGTCGCACCGGTGCACGGACGTGCCACAATCCGAGACCGTGTCGTAGTTCGAATGCAAACCGCCGTCCAAGTTCGCTTGGTCGTTTTCCATGTCCCCATTTTCTTCGAAATTGTTGTTCGAATTGTCGTCGTTGTTCCCGGATGATATCACGTCAAATTCATTCTTCACCGGCGAATATGAAACTACTTCGGACATGGTACAAAGCCTGTTCGTTTTAGTAATTCAATCGAACATTGATTAACCGGATCTACTGTAGTAAGTTCACGTAGACGTGTTTCAATTGATTCTGAAACAAAACCGATTGTAATTAACCGAAAACAAATCGGGATTCAACGAGAATCTATCGATTTCTTGGAAAATGCCAATTACGATTAAAATATCGAGGAAAGCGTATGTGCAAACAATTAGTACGGTAATTATGTTTCGTCAGCTAGCCTCTTACGTTATTAACTTTAATTAAAAAAAAAAAAATCCTTGACCGCCGCGTAATTAATTAGATTATTTTTTTTTCAATAAACGTTAGGCGTTAGACTAGTTCAATACGTAATGCAATATTGGCTAGTATATTAAGATACGGACGATTGTAAATAACGATTATCAAATATTTACATTAATTATATGTTCAAATGTTAAAAATATTGATAAAAAAAATCACGCTATCGAATCGACGCGGAGAAATTTGTTTGTGTTAATTATTTTACACGCAAAACAAAAAAACACGGGTTTTAAAATTTAAATCCTGAAGAATACCGATAATTTACTACTTATTATTAACGTAATCGTTAGCCCTCCCGTTCTCGAAAATAATTAGATCTTTACGCACAATCGAAAATTCGTTCAATATTCAACAGTATCGTTAAATAAGTATTTGTAAACCAGTTTTAGGCGAACGTTTAAATACTTAAATTTGAACGCTCTTATTTTTATATTATTGTTACATAATCAACAAGTAGAACATAACTACATTATATTACTAGAAACTTGATAAGCGAACTATTTTAAATAAATACTTCTCGGAAATTGTCTACAATATATATTCTAAACCGTTTCTATTAATATACTAGTAAGTAACTTGAACGAGTATTTAAAATATTTTTGAATGTACGAACGTAATAATGTTTTATTAGTTGCTGACGTTATAAATCAGAGCGTTTCTTTTGTACATAAAAAACTTGACGGACAAATATGGTGTATGATCCGTTTTAAAATAGTATTCAAAAGGTGAAAATCGTTTCACTCAATTTTTCGTTGCGAATATCAAATTTTGAAATTACCATAATACGTTCATTGTTCTAAAATATATTTCGGTATGTTTAGGACAGAAACAAAAATAAAATGCGTACGACAAACATATTTCATAATGACCTATTTAAGAACAAACATCAGAAATAAATTATTCTAAATTATAAGTTACATTACATAAAACAACTCTGACAATACAATTTTCTTATATAAATTTACATATATATATATATATATATATATACATATACGTACACATATATTACATATGTACTCATAGTTTATAATTTAACGCCTATACGCATATACTTTATAAGAGTACAATTGTTACGAATACGATATCGTTATAGGTAACACAATATAACGCTTAAACTGAATGTATCGACAACAATATTACACACAGAGGCGACTGAAGTAGTAGTTATATAATATCTTACTGCCTGTTGATTGAAACAAAATAAACGCGGATTTTCAATATACGAGAAATTGATTTCCGACCGAGTCGTACCATCCTATTGTGCAACATAGGCGAGAACTATGTGGGTTAAGTGCAGTGATCGGTGGACAAGTACACGCGGCGCACTAATTAAGGGACGAAAACTAGGTCAGTTTTTGAAAAGCGGAATCAACACGCATAGAACATACCATCATCAGGAGCTGGATGATCGTCATAGCGGCGGCGACCGTCGTGCGCGTGGACGCAGCGGCGTATGTTACGCGTTACGAATGCGACGGCAACGGCAAGACGAAACGAGAGCGGCGCACGACGAACGTAATGAGAACGTACACCGGAACGTCTACACACTACCGAACTGCGCGGTTTTTTTGCGTTTACAATGCATAATTGATCTGAACACGGCCGGACAGCGAACGTGGTGAACGACTTCCGAAACAGACGAGCGATGGCGCGGGCGAAACAATACGAAACGGGAAAGAAGCAAAAATTATTTTGCACGCACATTTGTACGTGTGTACACCTAAGGCTAGCGCAATTAGTGATAAACGACAATCGTCGTCGAATGGTGGCAAGGTGCATTTTA
This sequence comes from Geopemphigus sp. TES_GeoC_2020, assembly GCA_025469175.1. Lineage (NCBI taxonomy): Eukaryota > Metazoa > Arthropoda > Insecta > Hemiptera > Aphididae > Geopemphigus > Geopemphigus sp. TES_GeoC_2020. The sequence goes on along the minus strand of JAIPRN010000445.1, from coordinate 42,631 downwards.
TCAGGTGTTTCGTTGTTGTGTGGTCGGTTGCGCGCGATGCCGCTAGATCACGCTAGCTCATTATCGTATCGCGCGAGTTCCGTTCGTAGAGGCGGTGGTGGCGACTTTTCGACCGTTATCATTATCTAATCATTCCGTCGATAGCGCACGAGGCGGCGTAAACCGATCGAAAACAATGGTGGCGACAACAGTTTGTTGACGCGTTTCGTTCGCGATTTGGCGGCGGACGTTTCGAAATTTCTACGAGTCGTGTCCGTCCGGAAGAAAAACGAGCCACTGACGAATTAACCGCGCCGGTTTGTCGTCATCGAAACTTCATTCTCGCGGTCGCGTCACTTACCCACCGTAAGTCAAATTTTTCCGTCCGCATCAATCCGCCGTACGATTTTTACATTTTCTCGCGTACCAGTCGTAACAATAGTTCTATATCCGTCATTTGATTCGTGATTAACGAGGTACAACAGCACTCGAGTCCATTTTGCCGTAGTGTATGTAAAGTTCACGACACTTATTGCTTGACCCGAAACGAAAAATGTATGTCCGTGCGTAACATTTTTTCAATCCGACCGACGTGTTACCATTTTCACGGATATTTATGCCCATTTTTTAATCGCCTCAAGTCTTAAGCGTTAATAAATATTCTACGAAAAGCGTAGACCGCTAAAAAAAAAAGTTCTTCAAAATATTTGGCCTCTTGCAAATAAAATTAATTTATTAAATAAGTTAGCTTATTGCGTACAAAATTAGTACTTGAATCAATTATGTTATACGTCATTATGTATTTAATAATTACAAGTTATTTATTGTAATTAAATAAATTACCTATATTAGTTATTGTTATATTTTTTGATGTTTAGATATTAAAATGAGTTTTGACGTATCTTGGGATGTTGATAAATACAAGACTAGTGACGAACACGAAGGACATTGGTATTTTAAACGTAAATTTTTAATAACGCATAAAAACAAATTTCCTGAGAATCGATTAGTATGTTTAGCTCAAGTTTTTTATAACGTGGAGTTTTTAGGATGCAAGTATGTTCGAAAATATATTAATTTTTTTGTTTATCGTCATTGCGATAATTATGGGTGAAAATATCCATTATGCAACTAATATTATATTTTTATTAGGTATCCTGCAGAAACCATGGAACTTATTGAAAGTCTTTCTGAATTTCTAACTGATGAGTTAACAGAAAAACGTAAAGGAAAATTACAAAGGACCTTTATCGGTGCAAATAAAGCCGCTAATTTGAAAATGAAACGCTGTGAGTACAATATCGACTGTGCATTTGAAATATTATCGAAAATAAAAATAATCGTAACCAAACATTTTTAGCTAGATATTTAAAACTTTTTTAAACATGAATTATTTACACGCATTTCAGGAGTTTAGGGAGCAACATTCAACTACAAACAACAACCATCTTATACAGAAATATTTACGCTTTTTGTAAATCCTATGTCAATGAATTTGTAAAAAAAAAAATTGTAACCAATAAAATTATCGGATAACAAAATATACAAAAATTATTGGTACCCAAGCAATATATTTGTAATCAAATTTTTAATTCGGATTAACCAAATAATAATCCAAAAAATTTATAAGGATCCTTGAACATAGCTAAACATTTTTCGAAGAAAGTAATCATACCATCATACTTTTAATAGAATTAAAAACATAGACATTTTAAAAACGGAATAGTATTTTAATTTATACAGATTTTAAAAGCGACGGATAAATACTAATAAACCTAACAAAAATACCAATTATTTTTTAAAACGTAACTCACCATAAACGTTTAATTTGCTTTTTATCGTATCGTTTTTATTATTGCAACAGATAACTGGAAGCGTTTTTGTTGTAAGCCACAGTTTTCTCATCTTTTTTCCCTTTGTTTCTATTTTTATTTCATTATATTCCCAATTAGAAATTAATATCCGACGACAACTGTTCAAAATTGGAAGCGAATTAACTAATTACACGTAACTTTTTTATTTCGTCAAACAAAATAAAATTATTAAAAAAATTTTAAAATAATTTTATTTTCATCGAAAAATGGTTGAACGAATCGACGATACCATGTCTTATACGTAACGTTTTCACCGTCGTCAGATTGTCATCGAGGAACAGTTTTATGATTCCAGAGACTTTCCAGTAAATCCGTACTAGAAGGCGAAATGAACGTTTTTACCGCCATCGAATATTTTAAGTAGTTAACAGTGGAAAGTACATACGCGTAGTCAACGATGACTCGTAGATGTGAATTTCAGTGCGTTTTTTTTTTTTTTTTGGATACGCATACGGTTTTTTGTTCGACCAAAAGCGTACTTAATTTCATTACCAATGGTATCCCGAGAAAAATCGAGGGTTTTACACACAGCCGATGTGCCGGTACACTAGTGATTGAGTAAAAATGAATTTTTTTTTTTTGTATATACAAATTTGGCCGATAGTAAAAAATGCGCGCTTTCCAATTGTCGAATGATAACGATCAAAAATTTACCCCACAATACGGGACATCGCGAAATTTCCGACCAACGGCCGTCGTTTTCTATAGTCGCGGACAAAATCACTAACCATTCGCACTCGCGCGAAGAAACTCGAACGTCGCTGGGAATATTAGTGACTTAGACAGAACGTAAGTCGTCCATGGTCTTGCCGTTTCAATCGCGCGCGATATTTTTACCCGGCGAAGTCTTGTTTTCGCGTGTTCATCACGCTACTCGTTTCGATAATATTACGGCAATTACGTTACTGAAGAATCAACGGACAACGATATCTCGACTTTATACGTACGTTTATCATGTTGTAAACGGACGAGATAACGAAGTTGGGACGATTTAGTTCGTTGGTCCGGGTTTTCCTTAACCATGTATGTACGATAAAAATCCACGACGTTTTCGACCCAAAGCGTACGTTTATTTTTACCCGGGAAACGGCGTCGTATGTCAATGTATTTATAATAGATAGGCGATCAAAAAGGAAAAAAAAATATCACGTTCAAAGTACAAACAAATTTATACACGTTAATGTCAATTATGTCGACAAATGATAACTACGTATCGCGTTCTCGAACAGTGGAAAATTAGCAGTACATAATATGGAAAATCGTCGAACAACCGACCACGGGCGCTATTTCAGTACGGCTCCTTGTTCTCGTGTTTTAATATTGATCGTAGATTGCCCAACATTTTTTCTTCGGAACGTTCGTGGTCAAATTGTTTACTACCTGTAAAGAAAAACATACGGGCGAGCGTTAATTTAATTTGGAATTACGTGGCCGTTCCCTACGAACTATAAATTATATTTAATGCGACAATTGTCGATCATTAGTCGTTCGAATTCGCCGCGTTTTAATTGTCATAGTCTGGGATTTAAGAACGAGTCATTCGTCTCGCACATCAACGTCAACGTCGGATAAAATTAAAGCGGTAATTACTTTGAATTGAATAACGGGATTTCGTTCAAACGAATTTCAACAAAAGTTATCCCAACAACGCTTTCTTTATTTTCGATAAAATCCCTTCATCAGCTGTTTGGGTTGATTGTGATTGTTCAGCTGATGTCCCTAAAAAAATAACCGTCTCTTTTTGAATAAGAAATGTAATGTTTGGGTTCCAACAGTTTTAAAAATAAAAACGATTTATCAATTGGAGGATCAATCTAGAGGACTGGTATACTAATCGATTACTCTGTTTACGTCGAATTATATAATTGAAATATAAGTATAAGAATTATAGGAGTGACATGCGTTAACACAATAATAGGCTCATAACTATAGAAAATATACACCGACGTCGAGTACATTATTAACAAATTTGAAGCTCGTAATGTAACGTTAAAAGCAAATAAATTAAAACGGGCGAATTTTTCAACAAACACCACACGGGTGAATGACACAATAATACAATATTAATATCGTTGTCAATAGTTATCAGTAGCAAATTATGTAAATAAAAATTTGGGAATAATGAAACAATCGTAATAATGTGAAACTAATGGTTTTTACAAAGGTGAATAAACGAAATATGACGAGTAAATTTTCAAAGACAGGTCTTTGTTAAACGAGTACCTATTTTATGAAATCCAAAGAAAAACAAATACGAGGGTTATTTTTAAACACTCTAATAATCATAATAAAAATGTCTAAACAGCAATTTTGAAGGTAATAAAACCTAAAAAAACACGAATAATTATTGAAAGGAAATACTATCGACAGATATTCAACGACGTAATATTGTAACGTACAATAATCATAAAATAAAAATAATTCGACGCGAACTAAAAGAGAAGAATATTCGAAAACTAGTCAAATACAAAATTCGATTACGTTACATAGATACATGTCAAATTAAATAACTTAAATAATTCAAGAAATTATTAAAACGCCCTTGTAAAATCTCAGAACAGAGTGAATCTTAATTTATTCAAAAATATCTATCAATATAAAAATCTAAAATTTCTAATTTCTAATACCTTCTAAACAATTATATAAAACAAAATCAAGGGCAGCGAAAATTGTTGTTGTTTTATTCTTAAATTTAAATCTCTAAAATAATAGGAATAATCGTTATGATAGTAAGTTAAAACTAATAGCCTTGTTATTCAAAACAGAAACAACAAATGTATTCCTATATTATAACAATTGTATAAAAAAAAATTAAGGACCAACTAGTTTCAACAAATTCCCAAGCTATGATATATTATTAAATTATGTGTGTGTGTGCGTGAGTGTTTGATATCAGAAAACATTAACTATACCTCACTACTGTATATATTACTCATTGAAAGAATCCAAATTTTTTTTTGAAAAACGTTATTTACATTTTTAAACAAAAGATTAATATTTATAACCAATTAATTGTATTTTAGTAAAATTTCTTTTACTATTATACAAATATAACAACAGCGTCGACATAAATATATATATATATATATGTATATGTATGTATATGTATGTATATGTATATATACACATACATAAAGATATAAAGGAAATATTAAACCCATATAAAATGATTTTAAAACATTTCGTTTCTTCGTTTAATTAGAAAAGTAAATACAATGTTATTAATTTAAGATAATCACCAAAAATATTTAGTTATTTACCATCTTTTTTATAAATTATGTCTTTTATAGTTCCAGGTGTGTTGTCTTCAATTTCTGCATAAGCTTTGATTAAGGCTTCCTGTTTACTTGATAGTGACTTTGGTACATCTATCTTGATATTTACATAATGGTCACCGTGTTGATTTGAATTCACTCTTTTCATTCCTTGTTTGGATAATCTAATTTTTGTATGTGAACTAGTTCCTGGCAAAATCTATTAACATAAATAAACGTTGGTATTCACATAATTATGCTAATTTTAGTAGAAAAAAAACAATGAGTAATGAATAAAAACTAAAATTTAAAAATATATGACTTGACATCTACAATTGTAATCACAAAGTATTATTAAAAAATTGTGGAAATCAAGTCAACAATTTGACATAAGATACAATCGAATATCTTATATCTAACATTTTAATATTGAAAAGGCGTTTCTAGTGCTATCATGTTTTACAACAATTTTTAAAAACCAAAATTTTTTGTCATTCTCTTTAAATTTTGAGTTAGTGAAAAACCTCTACTATTCAAACGCTAAGTGATTATTTATCCTTAACCAATAAATTACAATTATCACCTGTACAGTATGATCATCATAAAGACCTCTAATACGAATAGAACCTCCTAATAATGCTTGTGATACAGAAATTTTAGCATCTGTATGAATATCAGAACCATCTCTACAAAAATAATCAGAATTTTCTACTTTGAATGTGACAAAAATTTCGTTTTTGTTAACCACAATACGAATAGTTTGTCCATCTTCAATTCCTATTAAAACAAAAAAAAAATTAAACCACATTAAAATTATACCTCATAGTTTTAGTTGAATATAAAAATTAACGCATACATAAATACACAAAAGCATCTAAAGATCTATGCTGAATGATGAAATAAACGATAGTTAGTATTTAGAATACCAGAATATTTGGGGATCATTAAATCATTATTTACTTATCATTTTAAATATTTATACAGATTTAGAATTCTAATGGTTATACAAATTAAGTAGTTTACTATAAATTTTTTCCTTAAAAATAGGTAAATAGAATTTTATTTCAAAAGTAAAAAAGTTACATAAAACAAATATAAAAATATTAAAAATGTTGAATAAAATATTTATAACAAGTTGTCTGTAAATTGTATGAAACATACTAATTAGTTTCTATGATGTATTGAGTCTAAATACAATATGCATTATTAGTAATTCTACTAAGTTTAACAGATGCCTTTGAACTAATATATATATTATATTGATAAGTAAATATATAATTTACTAATAAATTATATTTAAAACAAATGGACACATTTATAACCTGTGATTGCGTCGAGTATTATTACACAAATAACATAACAGTTTAATTTATAAAAGTTAATTAAATCATTGATATAGTATATATTAAGTATTAGTTTAGGGTCCATACAATTTATATTGCATTAAAAATTTAATTTACACAATTTATATTACAAATTATATTGCATTTAAATATACCTGCGGGCACTGGTATTTTTACTTTTTTATGTTGAACAGTGCTTCCTTTACCATGACATTCTATACATGGATCCTTTATTACAACTCTAGTTCCTTGACACTGTCTACATGTTGATTTCATTATAAATGGACCTATAACATTTACAAGTCAAAAATAATTTGTTTGAAATTACCAAGTGAATTCTCTACCTCTTTTGACTGTTTCCATTCCAGTTCCACTACAAAATGTACATATTATTGGTTTATAACCTAATTCACAACGTGAACCACGACATTTAGGACAAACATCAACAATATTAATGTTGACATCTTTGTTTACACCTCGAGCAGCTTGTTCAAATGTAAGTTTAACAACAATCTAAAAAATTTTAATATTTTAATCATTTTAATAACAAAAAAACAAAACAAAAACGATTACTTCTTCAGCAGCTCCAAATCCGAATTTTGAATCTGCAAAATCCGTTTCAAAGGATCCACTGTTTCCAAAATTAGACTGGTTAAATATTTTCCTAAATAATTCTTCAGCGTCCACGTTAGATTGAAAACTCCATGCATTTTGGAAATTTTCATTTCCCATTCCTCCAGTTCCACCCATATTGTTAGCGTTGCCAGCAGATCCCCATGTGTCATACACATTTCTTTTTTTTTCATCTCCTAACACCTATAAATAATTTAAATGTTCATATAATACACATAAAAATAAATAACGTGGATAATTATTATACATATACAAGTATGTAGAACTAATGTCAGGTGAAATGTTTTGAATCAGTCATATTTAATTGATATCACTTATTATATATTATGTATTAACTGAAAACTAAGTAACATTTTATAAAATTTAAATACTAAATTAGATAAATATAATTGAGCAAAACATTGTAATCATAACTAAAACTATTACGGTAGAAATAAAAAAGTATACAATTCTCCTTATCAGTCTATTCTCCATATGTATGTACACATACACATACATACCTATAAGAAACACAATATATTATACATTACGATGATCATACATGCCTATTCTTAACATAAATACACACATAGACACACACACACACACATACACAAGAAACACAATATATTATACGTTACGATGATCATACATGCCAATTCTTAACATAAATACACACACACACACACAAAAGAAATAATACAATATTGTGTTACATTAATCAAACTCACTCATTCACTCATAATATACTTAAAGATAAAAATTAATTTAATAAAATTTGTACGCGCCTATACAAATATGTGCAATAATTTAATGTTTTATATAAAAATGAACTGAACTAATGTGTATTAAAGTCGATTACTTATATCAGAATATTATACATATATAAATTAAACGAAACGAATACGATCCTATTAAACTAGTTTTATATAGTGTATACGCATAATGTAATTACCTCGTATGCTTCAGAAACTTCTTGAAATTTTTTATTCGCACTAGGATCCCCTTTATTAGTATCTGGATGAAATTTTTTGGCAAGTTCATAATAAGCCTTCTTTATATCTTTTTGAGATGCGTTTTTCGGCACTCCCAAAATACCGTAAAAATCCTTTTTGTTTTTCAAATAACTGCTGGTGTGTATACTTTTTTGATCGTAAGCATACGGTGGTTTTAATGCTGAAACGTAAATTGTTGATCGATATCGTAAACAGTATCAACTACCGATCGACTGATAATGGGCACTTACCATGTTGGAACAAACGTGCGTTACATATTTTGGAATAGCTGAGTGGAGCAAACGCGACATGATAGTCAAGTTTTTGTAACTTGCACAACAGCGACGGCGCGTAATGTTTGTAAGAGACCAACAGTTTCATTTTCATGCTGTTCATTGTGACGGCGCAAATTATTGACAACCGACGGATTGTCCTAATTTATGAACGCCAAGAAAACAACGAGGACACGACGATTGCGAAACGAATTGCCGTCTTGTACGAGAATACCGTAAACTTTGTACGCGAACCGCGAGCACAGTAGTGGCGCACGGCGATAAATCGGCACCGGAGAAAAGGGCTGAAGTTAGCAATGCGAACCGTCGCGGTAGGTGTGTTCGAGAAAACCGATGAGCGTCGTATCACACTACAGGAACGATAACGATTAACACGAAACCGTATCGCCGTGTCTAAGTTCATAGTGGCAGATTGTTCGTGATATGATTTATCTTATCAATGATAACAGCGTCATGGTCGGACTGTGAAGGTGTTACGAATTTTTTTTTTTTCTGATAGCTTTTATCTGATTATCTGTTGTTTAGTTAACGCGAATACTAGACGACGAATTCATAGGTGCCGCTGAATTGTCGAAATAAAAGAGTAAAAACCATTAAATACTCGCATTAGAAGCGCGTGTACTAAATGTTATGTACGTTTTACGCTCCGATTAACGTGACGTTTCCGTCATTGTATCCATCACTCCTGTGTACGGGTGTTTTTAAGAACAATCGAAAATGGTATTTTATCATTTTTTAATTGGTTAGCGAATTCAACAGATGACGACCACGGCGAGTTTCACGTTTAAAAAGTTATTTCTATTATCGAAAAGTAACAAAACGTTTTAAATTGCGTTTAAATTATTCGCAATGAAATTACAGTATTAATTCGACGATATTTTTCTATTAACATTCAGTAGTTTATGTTGCTCTCAGTTTTGTTTGAAAAACTTGTTATTCAATTTGCTATATGTTAACATTTAAAGACATTCGATACCTACAAACATATTTGAATACTTGGTCTACAATAAATACTTTACAAAACTATTCTCTTAGTAAATGTCCCAATTACCTACGCATAAAGTATTTACACACACATACATGTAAACAAAACTTCAATTTTTTTGTAAATAATTAGGAGTATTTTGTATTATATTTTTTGTTTGGTCAATATAAAGTTTATATATACGACTCCCAATTAAAACGCAATTCATTTTAAGAAGTTTGGGTATTTTATAATAAAATTTATGTATATATATATAATTAGCATCGACCTATAATTTAAACGTTGCAATTTCATTTTTGAAGAAAAGCAAACATTTTTTTTACCGCGACTAGTTCGTCTTTTTACTTTATTTTATTTTACTTATGGCTAACTATGCATTTTTAGTGGATTATCTAAAATGCTTTTAAATTAATAACAATATTTTTATATTTATTTTCAATTAAAAACAGGTAATTGATAAACAAAATTACACGAATATTGATTTTAGAAGTAAAGTTGTATAATGCATGCAGTACCGAAAACAATCGTAAGAAATAACAAAAAAAAATTTGTTTCAAAATATAAAATTTAAATATTTTTATGAAATTAATAATATATAAAAATAATTTATATATACGCAATATAAGCCATAAATGAAAAAAATGAAACTGTATTAGTCAAACATTAAACATTTTTGAAAATGGTGAAAATAATCGACATATAAATTTTTTTTTTGTTTAAAGCAAATACAAATATTTTTTTTTTTGAAACTTTAAAGCTCTTTTAAAAGTAGTCAAAATTCACATCTATTAATATTGACGAAGGTTCTGTATTACTGTATGGTTGGCTTAATTTAATTATTCTTTTTCTGTGTAAATCTTAAAGTAAAAAAAAATATCAAAATATAAAATAAATTAATATTAAATACCAACTAAATACTAACCCAATAGTTCTGACAATACTAAAATAGCATGTTTCCTATTAGTAACATAAACAGGACACAAATCAGTAAACATTAAACAAGTTTTTTCAGAGGATTGTTTCAAAATATCGGATATCATCTGTATGGCATCAATCGGTGGTCTCTGACATATTCCAACTGGTTCAAGAGTACTTCGAATGAAAATAATAAGATTACTTTTTAAAATAGCGATTTAAGTCAATCAAAATATTTACTTTTGAATATTCTGTAAATTATCTTGTTCACTTTGATCCAAAACCAAATTTTCTTGATTAATATTAGATTTTTGGGTCTTATCGACCGGTAACAATACAGGTAATCCAACATCAGTTATTATAGGTGTAGTAAAAGTCATTTGACAAATGTTTTCGGTATTAATTTGAAGCGCTTCAGTAGTGTTACGTTGTTCGATAATTGTATTACCATTTAAAAGTTCATCGGGTGACGGAAACACAATATCAGGTTGTGGTATATCTATGCCGGACAATTCAGAACCAATCAACGTTTTATGGGCCACAAGACTATGATTGACCTTATGTTTCATTTTTTCTTTAAATTCCTCCCATTTGGATTGGTTAATTTTAGAGAAAGATGAAATATCTTTTAAACTATCACTCAATTTTTTATTTATCTAAAACATAATTCGTAATAATGTATTTATACAAATTAAAACTAGAATAGTATTATTCGATTATTCTAATAAAATATATTCAAAGAATTTTTCTCTTATTAATACAACTTTAGTCATTTAAACAGTTCTTAAATGGTTTTATTTGTTTAAATAATTAATTACCTCGTTTATTGTGTTTCTCCATACCATACTATTATTTGACAAATCTGAAAAAAATTATTTAATAGTATCATTATAGTATATTATAAACATTATTCCTACCATATTTTTATCATTACGAAATAATTAAATATTACAAAATTATTTTCAGTATAATTATTTTAATACGTACATTCTTCAGCAAGAGGAAGAAGACTTAAATGAGGCAATGAATTGTTTATACATTGTTGATAAATACTGTCAAAAACATAAATACATCAAATGAAAATATGTATAAATAAAATTTAAATGGAAAAAATAAAATACATGCAAACATCGTTATTACACACAAATAGGAGAAAAATATAATTCAAACAAAAAAAGACTCGTTTTGGTTATTAACACATTGTTAGATAAAAATATCCATTAATATAGATATTATTAAAAAAAAACTACGGAATTAATTTAAGACGAAACAAACATGAACAACAGACTTAGATATTTAAGAATAAAATAAAAGGCAATACATACAAAAAAAAAACATCAAAATGTTAAAATAATAAAAGGAATATTTTTTATATTGCATCACACCGTTTTAACAATATATAAGTATTGGATTTAAACTAAATTTCATTTTTTATTTGAACTTGCATCATGTACTTTATTTTACACTATTCCTAGGTTATAAAATTTTAAAAATTTATTAATGTATAATCCAACATTTTTTTAAATTTTTACTTTATTTTCTTTTATCCAATACATATATTTAAACTTAATATAACTAAAGGTAAAACACTAAATTAATAAAAAAAGGAATCAGTTACGTAATATACGTTTAATAAACATTTTTGCTAATTCTTTTATCTTGTAATAATTGACACTAAATTCCTAATAATTTAAAACAGAAATATGCACATTAATAATATAACTTATCCTCAGGCCTACAGAAATAATATAATATTAGTTTTCAATAACAATATACAGATATATAAAATACAATTATATTGTATTTACGAAAAAAAACCCATAATAACATTAGTAAAATATAATATAAAATTTTTTTTCTAATAATATTAGAAAAATAAACATATTACATACCAACTATCTGAAATATTTCTGTTCTTTGATTTCTCAGTAATAACTTTAAAAAGATTCATTGTTATTTCACTATTAAAAACATTATCTTGATTCTAATAAAAAAGTTTTTAATTAGAAATAGCTAAAAATTCAATTTCGTATGAATAAATATATATATATATATAAAATCAAGTAACTTAGCTATTTACTGAAATATGTAGACAAAAATATAAATTAAATAGGTTTAGTTTTTAATTTAATTTTAGTAACTTATTAAAACAAAATATTACCACTATTGAGAAATATTTAAAAATAATAATGTATGCATCAGTTAAATAAATTATCAGTACTTTTGTTGAAATTTAAAGTAATTAATAAATGTATTTTGAATATGAAAAAATATACTATACTTTATTTTGTTCTAATTCCATATTTAGAGTTAAAGCTGCAAACGGTATATTAACTCTGTTGCGATATATATTATGCCTTAGAGATAAATGATTCATAGATTGCTGAGCGAATTTCATAGCCATACATTCAAGTGGTCTCTAATAAAATATATTAAAATTGAATAAAAAATATTTCGTTATTACAATAAATTAATTACGTCTGGCAACTCTCCTTCAAGTCTCTTTAGTCGTTTATTAAGTACTTTCCGGCTTTGTTCAACTGGTCTCTTTTTAAACTAAATAAAATGATAATAATTATATAAAATAACTTATCGTTAATTTTAAGACTGCCGTCATTTATTTCTGTCAAAAAACGGAATAAGATCAACGACAGTTCTTTTTAAACTTTAATTATTTGTAAATTCATAAAGACTTAATTAAAATATTTTTCACTAAAAACATGGTTGCAAACAATGTATAACATATTTTTATAAGAAATATAAGAGAAAATTTAATTGATTCACATAAATACGCAAACAATATGAACCATTTAAAATTTTTGTTTAATACGATAATAATTAATAGGAATTTATAAATTATATTAACATTTAGCTGTCATAATAAAGTATTAAATAATAAAATTACTACAAACTTAAGGTTATCAAATTACTTATAACAAGATATTATAATAGCTCTAACAGTTAGTTACATAAATAATCATATAATGATAAACATAGACATAAACACACACACACATACATTAAATTACATAAACAACTTACATTTCGTTTTTTTTTTAGTGGTGGATTAGATAATTTATGTTGAATAGAACCATTAACAGTAGACAACTTTAAAAAAAATAAACAAAATGAGTACAATTTTTGTTTAAAAAGAATTAATTTAATACAAGTGCATTTAATTTGTTTTTTAAGAGACCTTACACGAAAACATTACCTGATTATGTTGTTCTTGTAAATTTAATTCATATTGTTGCTGTTCTTGTACGTTTAATCCCAGTTGCGGTTTTTCTTTTGAGTACTGTAGTTCTGTATTTGTCGTTTGAACAACATCAATGTTCATTAAACAATTCAAATCATTATTAGGTAATGGAGGATTTTCTATTAGTAAATTTTGATTAGAAATTGGAAACATCTCAATAGGTTGAATGTTAATCTAAAATAATGACGTTAATAATAATGTATCAATAAGAAAAAGGTGTTAGTATTTTATTTCTTTACTTGTTCTACATCAGATCTTTTCAAAATTCCACTATCCATTCCATTATTAATAGAATGTACTATAGTATTTTGATGTTGTGGTATTGATGTATTAGTAACCTGTCAGAAAAAATATAGTATATATATAAATATATACACACACACACACACACACACACACACACACACACACACACACATAATATTATTGCTTAATATAATAAATTATATACAATCATATTTTAAGTACATAATATTATTAACGCAAATAGTAATATTGGGTAATATTTTATTAAGAAAAATCAATAATATTAATCAAAATTATAATATAATATTAAAGAATAAAAACATTTAAAAATTATGAATTGCCTTAGTTAATTTTATTGACTTGATTTTAATTAATTTTGAATATTTATATTTATACTAAATGACACATCTTTTAGAAAATACTTAAACATGTATGTATACATTACACAATACACTTACAATTATCTCGGGTAGATTCATTAAGGTATTATTTTCAATTTGTCTTTGACGACTCTATAAAAATTAATATACACGATTGATATTTTAGTAAAAACAAAACAATCGAATATCAGTTAATTTTTATTCATTTTAAGTGATGTGAGACAGTTGTAGTTTTGTTTGAATAATGATATAAGAATATTCTACATACTTTTTTATCATTTATGTTAACAATTAACAAACAACTTACAATTTTTATGAAATTATATATATATAGATCACTGATTTGACTTTTCATATTTGTGATAAATACTAGCAGGTAAATGAATTTTATTGAGATTTCATAGTATTATTTAAATTAATTCTAATAAATATAAATAACAAATTAATCACGAATTTTTTACAATATGTAACTAAGTTTATATTTTTATTGTAAAGCATTCAATATATAATTTGTTTTATAATGTAATAAAATGTTGAATTAATTTTGAACGATAATGAATTTTAAATAAATAAAACGAATTAATTGTGTACTGTAATTGGTAATACCAATAACAGGTCATAACTCAAATAAATAAATATATTTTATAGAAACTATTCAGTTTTAAATATTTTTATTATTTTTAAATTTACAATACATCAATCCTAATTTTGTTAGAATCTAAAAATATAAATCACTTACCAAAAAAACGTCTATTTCGTTCGGATTTAATTCCGGTACAATAACTTGATTTTTATGCAATTCGATATCTTGATCTAATATAAATAATATAAATAGATTGTAATTCACTTCTTTACTAACGTAATTTAAGTTATTTTAAGTACTCTTATTTAATTACAACCGTTCAATGTTTATTCAATTATAAATCGTTAAAAATAGTAAATACTTTACTTTGAACAATTTCTTGAATATTTTGGTGTGGTTGATTAGAAGCATCTTTTATTTTTCTTCTTTTCTTTCTAGGTACTTTATCTCTAAATTAAATTTCATTTTTACATACATACACATAAATATGACACAAACAAAATACCGATTCAAATAATTATTCAAATTTTTAATGAATATTAGTCACACTCGGCATTAAAATATAATTATTAATAATAAAATATTTGTTTAATATTTCATAGGTATTACCAATAAATTGGCCATGTTAAAAATAATTGCCCACCAATTTGAAAGATAATATTAATTTTCTAATACAAACCTATTATTTTTTTATTTAATATTAGAACATAAAATACATTTTGAATAAGAAAATTACTTTAATCGTATGTTAAAAACATCTAGAAAGGGGCATAGGAAGGAGACCAAATAAACGATTAAATATATTGGTCATTAGGCATTTTATGAAATGATTAGATTTATTTATGTAGTATTATTTCATATGTTTTCTAAACATATTTATTGAATTGTTTCTATTAAATACTTAAATACTAACTTAGTATATCCATAGAATGCTAAATTTAAATAAGGATGGCTGTAATATAAATACATTTTAATATATACTTACACAGTTATTTTGTTTTTATACAATGTTATAGTTGATCTCCTACAATAACCTAAAATTAAAATATAAATTTATAAAAATACACTAATAATTTTACAAATAAGAATAATAATAATGTATTTTCAATATGATTAAATTATTACATATATACTGGCTACCTTTAACACATTCAAAATTATGGTTCAAGCACTTAATTACCTATGTACTATTTAATATTTAAAAAAGCTTTCATTAACTGAGCTAGATTATATAAATTAAAAATGATTGTATATATATATTTATTTAAAAGTCATTACTAGTAAAAATTTTGTAAAGTATATAAAATATTAAATCTATATAGGGTTATAACTTTTTATACATTTTTATGTTAATTTATTAATAAATATTTAAATAACTTGAAAACATTTATTTAAAGGTAACATTTAATCAAATTGAAAAAGGTATCAGTGTTAAGGTTAAAAAAGAAAAGAAAAAAGCAAATATTTTATATAAGTTTAATAATTTAGTAATTATTTAAATTAATAAATAAATATTTACTAAAATTAATAATAATTGCTACCTTAATAGGCAATTTCAACAATTTTAAATTAATACATATCATAAATGAATAATAATAATTACGAAATATATTTGTTAAAAAAAAAACTTACTGCAATAGGCTTTGATAGAAT
Organism: Geopemphigus sp. TES_GeoC_2020; assembly: GCA_025469175.1. Lineage (NCBI taxonomy): Eukaryota > Metazoa > Arthropoda > Insecta > Hemiptera > Aphididae > Geopemphigus > Geopemphigus sp. TES_GeoC_2020. The sequence goes on along the minus strand of JAIPRN010000445.1, from coordinate 26,260 downwards.
TTCCTTGTATTAAAACTAAACCAATAAAAGCCTGACTTATCATAATAAATGGATATTTTAAACGTTGAAAGTCATTTTGTAAAAATTGAATAGTCGAAGAAATTGTGAACAGCTCATCAAAGTTGGTCAAGAGGATAATTAATTGATCACTGAAATGAAAATAAAAATATTAAACCCGAATGGTGATATTTATAATATAGGCACTAACAGTTATATTAAACGTCGATATTTAGTTTACCAGTACCTAAGTACTTAAGTTATTTTTATAATCAAACACGAACACATATAACAGCTCAGATACACGACTGACTATTCAGCGAAAGCGGTTTTTTATTGAAAAAATCCAATTAATTCAAAAAGACCGAGGTTAAAAAAATATCGAGGTACCTATCTACCCGGTTTTTTAAATATTCAGTCGACGGCAAAATAAACTGTTACGAATTTAACGGCGACTAAAGTATACTCGTAGCTGAGTATTAACTATTAAAAAGCTCGATAATAGACAAACGTATTATTTACGGCGAGTGGGATCGAAAATAGTTGAAATTCATACATTAAGGTGGACAATGTAGTTGGGTAGTGTAAAAAGAAATACATGGACGAAAAAAATTTTAATTTAAAAATTTAAACAATAAAAAATTGTTTACGATCGTTCAACGCGTTGCGTTCTTCTTACAAGGGAATAATAACGATAACTATATGTATGTATAAAAAATTTCGATCGCCCGACTTCATGGATGGGGGGGGGACGTCGATTGATTACCAAAATATCGAACGTCCCGGCATCCGATATGTTCTCGATCTCGATTCTTCGAATGGACGGACATCGTTCTTACCACATCCAAGGTACGTCCAACTTCCGGAAATCGTTATTGGTCCTAAAGTATTTGTCGAGACACTTCGAATCCGTGAACACGTTGAATGGCACGTTCAACACGCCGTTAGGATCTATATGCCGGGTCAACTGGTAAAAATGTTTGTTATAGAAATCCATGTTCGGGAACTTTCGAACGACAACGACCGATGTGAAAAAGCAGCGGCGGCGGCAACGGCGACAGGCGCTTACTTTGTAAAATCGTAGACCCGAGAAGGGTGGAAATAAGGGAGTACACAATATATCGTCGAACGCAAATGTCCGGCGGCGGTGGACGATTAACGACAAATGGCCGTCGTCGGGAACGAACGACGAACTTTAACCGCACGACGTAATGCGTTAATAATTCGAACGACTGCTGGCCGGTGGCAAATCGGCGATACGCGCCCGCACTGTACAACCCCCCCTGACGCGACGCGTTCCTTACACGGATGACAGTAATTGTTCGCGACCGACGGAGCTAATCGTCGCCGACACGTCTAAAAATAGCATTCGAAAATCCCTTATAATTTGTTACGGTCGGACGATCGACGCGTTTACGCGGAATTCGAGTCGGTTTTTGTTTGTCGTGAAGTTCGTGTCGCGATTACGAAGAAGTAAGGCCGTGCCGCGCTCGTTCGCTCACGTCCCGCCCGACACGAAAGTCGATAAGAAATTCCGCGGATCATGTAAAACGACGTGACCCGCCTCGTCGTCGTTCGTAACAATCAACCACTATACGCTTCGTCCGAGACCGATTACGGGATTACCATCGCAGCGGCCAAGGAACTTGACAGACTTAAGTAAGTAGGTCACGACAACCGATAACGGACGTTTCGGACTTTTTAGTAGAGCGCGAACGATTTAACGTTTTCGTCGAGACCGTTGTACGTACACCGCTGCGTACATGTCCAACGTAAAATTGTAGAGAAAGTGCAAAACCCTTGGGTCGAACACGAATTTCGCCGTTCTTTTAGAGGCGGTCGTGTATTCGGATTTCGTAAACTTTCAAATCCCGAAATATGCTATTACATTTGAATTACTAAATAAATAAATAAAAGCTCTTATAGAATAATTCGTTTTGTTATCGGACTATAAAAATAGTATTAAACGAAACATTTTAGCTTTAAATTCGTGTATAATTTATCGTTCGGTAGAAATGTTTTAAACACTAAATTAAACGTATCGTTTGCGTAAATATATATCAGCGAACCAAGAAATCGTATATTTTTTTCGGTAAAAAACAGAAAAATATTATCTTGTCTCTTACTATTGAAATATGGTACTAAACGATCGTAAACAGTTTATTTTGCAACGAATGTGAACAACCACGATAACGATTATACGTGAAGTTTGGTGATCCAACGAAAATGAGAATGAAAAAGAATCGTTAAGACGATCACGTGTAAAAAAATATTCAAACTAATACGTAGGCGATTAAAAGACGATTTGATTAATATTGCTTAACCGGATTTGCGGTTGCTCCGAAAACATATTTACCATGTTCGACGAAAAATAATACACAATTTTTAAATGAATACGAAACGAAGTAATCGTTACTGCGGGAAAAGAACAGTTTGTTTTAGAGACAAGATAATATTGTTCTGTTTTTTACCAAAAAAAATATACGATTTCTTGGTTCGCTGATATATATTTACGCAAACGATACGTTTAATTTAGTGTTTAAAACGTTTCTACCGAACGATAAATTATACACGAATTTAAAGCTAAAATGATTCGTTTAATACTATTTTTATAGTCCGATAACAAAACGAATTATTCTATAAGAGCTTTTATTTATTTAGACGGATAAAAGTTCGAATTTTCAACTCGAATATTGATGAGTTAGTTTAATCAATTTAGACGCGACTTGCATACCAGCGTCTAGTGACCACTAGACCACTGACCACCAAAGATTATTATTGATGGACAGCTACTCGTGTATTATTTATATAGGACAACGACGATATTCAACGGACTTTATATTAATAAGAAAGGTGTTTTACCAGGGATCGGAAGTGGTAAATTTCGATTTTTGTCTATCGCACACAAAGCATAATAATTTAAATGATTTATATTTCCGACGCATAATACCCGTCGTATTTACTGATACGGCAAAAAGTCCGAAAACGGATTTACAATCGTCGTGAAGTCTATGCCCGAATGACTTTCTTAGACTTTTGATTATATCGATCTTTAAAAATCGAAGATTGATAATTTTTCAATTTTCAAAAACGGCGAGAATTGCCTTCGGTTTTTAAGGATCAACGAACTTTGACCGTGTATTTTATATTTTTACGTAAGCCCGCCCTGTATGTACGTTTGAAACAATAATTGAACACGACTTTGATATTCATTCGATTACTGTCTTAATATTTTCGAAATTCGGAAATTTCTTTCGGATTTCCTTTTTAGTTTACCCACTCCGCGGGACGTATTAGAATTGGAGGACCCAAAACCGTTATATAAAACTACATACACGGACATACCTCTCCTTTTTTAGTGTCCTCGCATAGTTTTCTAACGTAAAATGGTGGTCTGTCTGCCGGTTATTTTTAGTTGCCTATAATACACATTTTACAAGATTTTTTTCCCGTTGATTGTAAAATCCGTAGAAAATTTTGCAATTTCGGTGTTTTGTAACTAAAAGCGACTCCACACTATATGATTTGGTCGTGCCGACAGGATAAATTAGTCGGATCAGCTGCAATATCAGGTCGTGTATAGGCGTGTCGTCTGGCTTTAATCTTGTCAGATGGCCGTTTCATCTGTTCGCCCGACCGACCGGGTCGGCCCGACCAAATCATATAGTGTGTAGCATTGTCGGGTGGATATTAGTTGATTTTTTGGTGTTAACGTGATAACACGTCTGTTGTATTTTTTTATATTTAATTTAAAATTCGTTTATTAAACTTTAGAATGGCTGGTATTTTAACAGAGCGAGAAGTGTTGGTGGAATTTTTAGAATTATATAAATCATTAACTTGTTTATGGGATATTACAACAAAACAATACAGTAATCATCACCATCTAATTCTTTTAGTAATGTCATGTGGTTGAATTTTCTTCGTTCAATTAGCCATTTTTTTGCCCACATTATTCGTTTTTTCTTTTCTTCCGTCAATGTTAGTGATAATGCTGTTAGAGCAATTCCCAATTTTTGTTAGTTAGATAACGGAGCCATAATAAATTGTGGTTTGTGTATAGACCTGATAATTCGTTAACGAACAAATTCGACATGCGAACACAAGTAGACACGAATTAGACTGACTAAATCGTGTGGTGGTCGTGATGTCTGTAAGCAAAACACGATTTGGTCAGGCTATTTGTCGGCCCGATCAAATCATATAGTGTGTAGCCACCTTAATACGATGTTTCCCACGAAAATCGCCTTTTTCCCATACGCGCAAAGTATATATTATCGTACGTAATACGTTGTAAAAGAAAAAACCAACTGTTTGTCCACGAAAATACTACAAAAACAAATCGTACTACAGACGTGTTTGATGTACAAGACATAATTGGGTTAGTTTCGAACTTAAGCCGCCAACTGGCCGTGTACATGTCAAAAGCTCGGGGACGAATAATTTTCGCGGCCTTTTTTTTTTTGTCGACCTGGCGAAACGATAATACGGGACATTTGTCTCGTTTATTTCGCTCGTCCAAAAAACAGCGACGACCGTTTTTCGCAACGGAATTTACGTTTATCGCCGGCCGCATGTTTCAGACCACTGGCCTAGATCTCAGTTTGTTATTGTGTATGCGAGCGCGATTTACGATAGCGAGCAACGTGACGGATTACGTCACCCGGAACGTCGTACACCGTGGTAAATCGTCGCCACGCACCGCGAAGTCTAACGGAGAAAAGACGGATAGACGGCGCGGCGGTGGCGACGAGTCCGCGGATTTCGACCGTACCGCGCGAATAACGGCAACGGGACGGCTACTGATTTAATTGTTCCGTTCCTACGCCGAGACGGTAACGCGTGCATCGGCTGTAATACGAAACCGGTGAAACATATTGTAATCACACTAATGACACTAGTGCACGACGTTGTATTATTCTTAAACATTATCCGCTCGACTGTAATCGGCGTTAACGATTTACAACGTAAAGAAAACGGGTACAATCGAATCGTATAAGTCACTGGTTTCAATGAATCATTGAATTTTATTGTACGTTACGATATATATATATATATACATATATATAATTTGACTTGTACGATAATAAATTGTATGTACTTACTTTTATATTTATTACGAGCGGATGAAAATTAAAATTTTTTATTTTGTATTGTTTGGCGATTTTTTTTCGTATACGAGCCGATTCCTGCTTCTGTTTTCTTAACTCACTGAATCGGTCAACTGCGCAAACATTGACCTGTTCGAGCCGATCCACCAGTCGACGTAATTCGCGACTTTTCATTGTATACGTCTTCATTTAACTTTATTATCCGTTTGTTCGCGAACGTTTAACGAACAATCGTCTCATTTTGAAAATACGTTACTTTTATAAATTCGAAAAGCGTTATTATTGTTATTATTATTATAATTATTATTATTATAATTATTATTATTATAATTATTATTATTATTATTAAACAATAAACTTACGACACAATAAAAAATACAATAACACTCGATTTGAACAACAACACGATTCGCTATTACGTTATTACGTCATCCATATATTATTGACGGACCTGAAAAGTTTATATATAAATTGATCACGCGAGCTTTTTAAAGTTATTAAGAAATGTTAAAATGAGAGATTCCACTATATGACTGATAAATGTATACACAAATACTGAAATATCAAATATTTATCATAAAACGTAATACATAACCTATTAATATTATTCGTATTATTTGTATACAATTAAATTATTACGTGTATTATAATTATATTTTAAACATTCCGTGCAGTTTCATTGAGTATTAATATACCCGTTATAAAAAGTTAAATTAACTTATTTTTTAAACGTTCCATTTTCCATCGAAAACCCAACTTATTAACACATTTTTAATATATATGCATATCCTTTTTAGTAAATAATGTTATTTTCGCTTGGATACGTAGCCTTTAGTTTCTTATTAATTATATTACGTGGTCGGTATTAAAATTTAGTATTATTTTAAAATATACGTTTCAGTTTAAGTACTTAAACGGAGTGCATTTTTATATTATTTATTGGTAAAACTCAATTTAAACATTATACAGTAATGGTCAGAATGCGTATCGTTAACATACACGAGTACTAAATGTAAGGCCTATTGTTTATTAATTATTGTAATTTGTGAATACAAATTGTCCACGTCGAAGGTTATTCGCCGAGGAGTACCTAAACCACGAAATTTTATCGAAAAATCCATCCGTTTTCGGTATACTTGTTGGTTATTATTCTCAGAAACTCTAGCTAATATACACGTGAATTCGTCGTCATTTATCGGACTCTGCTTACATTTTTTTGGAAACGATTTTTATTTTGTACGCGAAACGCCTTAATTAAACAACAAGCTAAATATAATCGAAGTTCTCGTTTTAGTAATAAAATTGTGTTTCTACGACGACTCAGCCCGTAGGATTGAGAGCGCGTAAACATGTTTTTCAGTTAAATGTTATTCCTTCGGCGGGGTGTAGGGGGCCTCTTATAAATGAACTATTGTTATGTTATTGAAAAACAAATTAACGTTGTATTACCAATAGCTTCCTTATTACGAACAGTATTTCGAGTGTATTTTGTGTTAAAAAAAACGTACAAATATAATATATATTAATTACCGAGCGTAACTATGTCTGTTAAGTCGAATGTTCGCGATATATATTATTGTTTTGTCGTAATAATACTGTATCCGTATTGTACAATTCTAAATAGGCCGAGTTCCGCAAAATAAATAACTACTACACGCTGTATAACGAGTACGTTAAGAGTGGTGAAGTCAATTTCATGCAATACCGATTTTTCATGACTCGATATTACCGTAATAGAAAGAAAACAAACACCGAACGTCGTAATAATTACACGGCACGAAGTACTCGTGCTATCAACACTCGCGATTAAATATAATAAAATTTTTCTGTAGGAAATGAAAAGGTGCAAGATTACGATTTGTTTTGTATACTAGACCGGACTAATGTGTTCGATATTCTCCCACGTCTAGTCACGTTTTCGTATGTTTCGAAAAACGCCGAAAATTAGGAAGAGCGTTCACCGTCGACGTTTTTCGCGAAACAATTTTTTTTAAACCGCGTTTTCTTACTTATAATTTTGTAAAAGAAACTCATGGCGTTATAATCGTAACGCGTGTATACGCACGAATTGCTTAAAAAAAATCGTAAATGTTATTCATTCGTCACTCTTTTTTTCGCGTTAAGTACTCGTACACAATTATCCAAATACCATTTCTCATATTCGTGTTATAAACACTCATTTTCGTCGCGGAATACTTTTTTGTAAATTATCGATCGTAAGCGAATCCGTCGAGAAAAACGGCCGTAACTATAAATTCTCGAAGGGATCCCGTAAACCGGTAACAAATATATCGCGACGATTTAGTGTACGCCAAAGTCTATTTTGTATTACGCGCGCTTGTATATTATATATATATATTGTTTCGGGAGTGAATGATCGAATCGCGTCGGTTACGGACGACAAAAACTGAAAATGAAAAAAAAGGTAGGATTCGTCGACGTCTACATATTCCGAATCCGTCCGATCGTTATCGGTTTTTGTACGGACGGCCGAAAAAATTTCGAAAATGCTACCCTCTCGACCAATATCACCGGCCGGACCGTGCGGCGTTATCACGGTGCGCGACGACGACAACGGGTCGCCGTCGTCGAGCGAATACGCCCCGTTTTGCGAACGCGCGCGGCCGTTCGTGACGCCGACGAAACGTTCCGCGGCCCGTAGCTACGTCGGTTGTCGTTTCGCCGGAATCGTCGTCGGCCCGTGCATGTTTTTTTTCCGTACGCCCGATTGCCGTCGGTCACGTTATTCCGTCCGTTTTTCGTTCAGTGCTCGCGCGGCGGCGACTTCAAGGCCCTCTACCCCTCCACAGACTATATCGTCGTCCGTAGTACCGTTCGGGTAAACGAGCGAGCGCGCCGCGCCCGCGTCACGCACGCACGCACGCGTTCCCACTCCCGCGGTACACTGACGACGGTATCATTATACACGATGACACGCGGCGACGTTTACGGAATTTTCGTTCGTAATCATCGGGCCAACAAAAAAAAAAAAAAAAAAATAATAAAAACCACGGACACGTAAACTCGGATAGCGAGAACGAAGCGTGTACATATACACACACACACGCATATATAGTACGATCACCACCAATCGTTAACGTGTACACGCGTCTATGTGTGTGTGTATACGATCACTACTACTACTACACTACTACTACTACTACTACTACTATACGACGTCACGGCCACCGTCGCGCTAGCGATATCGTTTTAATATTCAATCGTCGCCGGTCCGAATCTGTTGTCGTCCGTCACCGTCCCGCCGCCGCCGTCGTAGTTGCCACCACCACCACCACCGTCACCATCATCGTCACCACCACCGCCGCCGCCGCCACCACCACCAATCACCACGGCCACCACCTACCTAGCCGTTAATTATGTGATAATCAATCGACGCGAAACGTACGGAGAATTTTCCCAAAGTTAAGCGCACACTGTACGCCGCGACGGTGTTCCGGTTTTTTCGCGTATCACGGACACACGATAAAACACAACGTGCATAAATAATACACACACACACACACACACGGTAATATCGTTTTAGTGCGAGAGAGAGTGTAGAAGTCCGCACGGCGGCAGTGTAACGCGATATAAGTCGTCATTTTTTTTTTTACCGAATTTATTAATATATTTTTTTAATTATTTTCCTTTTTTTTTACCTACAATCGTTGTATATACATAATCATATTCGTTATTGGTTCAAATCGTTCTCGTTTCGTTTTTTTTTCCTGGTTCGATTTGTTCGTCCTATCGATTCGCAATAATTAATTCGCGTTCGCCTACTTATTTTTACTACGTTCTTACTAATCGTCCGTACCGCGCATTTCGACAGCGATAATAAAATCCCAGTCGACGGCGCGAATACTGTTAATATCGTCGTCGTTATTATTATTATTGGCGGTATTGCGCAACGCGCGTGTACACCAAAACTGCACGGACAACGGACAGCACGCGCGACCGAACGAAAACGGAGAACAGGCTGTCAGGAGACAAATCCAAAATCACGTAAGTACATTAAATGCGTGCGCGTACAAACACACACGTACATACAGAAACGCGCGCACTCGCTCGCTAGCTCACTCGTTCGTTCGCGTTAACTCGCCTTACGAGTTACCGCCTACTGGTGGCGCACGGAGCGAGATAACAATACGTTCGAAAAGGAACTCGAACGATAATAATCGACGGTGGGGCGCTTAGTGCACGCGCGCCCGCGCGTTTTCCGCGTACTTCCGTCTCGGCCCGCCCGTTTTAATCGTTCGCGTTCGACTGTCCCGAATTTCCGCGTTTACGTTCACTTCCCGTGCGCCGTATCAGCTGGACATCGTTCCCGGCTTATGTGCGCAATTTTTGTTGTACACATCCGCCGCGCACCAACAACCGTCGTCTTCCACTCGCCGCCGGACGACCCGCGGAATGTCTTTATCAGTCATCGCGCTCTGTGATATCGTCGGTACCGTGTGCGAGTGCGCCCCCCGTCGATTCGCTTAGGTAGGTGATCTTTAAATAATGTTCTGTCGTACCACACTGTTCAAAACACCTGGACATGACAACCGTTCCCAAAACAGCCAAGGGTTGCCTCGCGTTTCTCGACGTCCGTCATCCCGGCGACAGTCGTTGTTATCTCGTCCACGAATCGGTACAAAAGCCTCACGCTCGTACCGTCCGCGTAGACGTTTTACTCCTTCGGTAACCTCCCCGCCACCTCCCACACACACCCTCATATGGTGTCCAACGACGATCGAACGCGTGATAAACGTACCAACGAAAATTTGCGAAAATCGCGTTCTTGCGCCGTATGAAACGGACGGACTTTTAAACTTTGAACGAAAAATGATTCTACCGTACACGTACGTATTTTACCGCTACTATTTTAAGAAGTAAGTCGTTCGTTTTCATACTTGCGACCACGAGTACCTATTCCATTCACGTCTGAGGTATTTTCTTATGTTTTTTTACAAATTGAAATATCTGTAAACGTCCGTTTGCTACATTTGGTCAAACCATTTTCGTCACCAATTTTTCACTTGTATTGCGCAATTAAGACGTGTTAAATTTTTTAATATGTATAATAATCGATTAATATACAGCAGCACTACCGTCGTGGCATATGTTAATATATAAATAATAATAAAAAAATAATAAAATAATAAAAAATATTAGTTTTGTAGAATTGGCTCAAATATTATGAACATTAAGTATTTACTAAGATTTTTCCAAAAGTATCTGACATTATTATTTATTATTCAGAATTGTTCTATTTAATCAAAGTGTAATTTATTATGTTGAATTTTTTATTTGATGAATTAAGTAACTAGATATTGTTTTCTTCAGAATTTGGAAACTTTTAAGTACCATAATTTTATTTTATATATATATATATAAAATAATCCGAGCAATTAGGTTTATGGTAATATTGTTAACGCAAATCAAATGTGTTTTTAAAATTTTTGCTAGTTTATAGGTAATTTACTTATCATATTCAGAAAATAACGTTATAATATGGAACCTAGATTACGAAATATGAATGACCTAAAAAGGTCGATGATTGTTACCTCTGTATTTGCACATGGTAACTTGGAATGTTTGTGCAATAAACGAATTGATAAACATTCTTTTAAAGATAGTTATGTTCGATAAATTATTATAATTACTTTGCTTTATGCTATTATTTAACTCGTATGGGTATTGGGTATATTATTATTAGGTATATTTATGTCATAGACATGTGCCATTTGTTAAAAATTAAAATTAAATTTATTGAACTTCGGGCGATAAAAATATCTAAAACTTATAAGTACTAATAATATAATTTTATGTACTAGTATTATAATAACATAATAGTATTTCAGATTGCATTTAAACTACTAATTTCTTTTTTATGTGTGTCAAAATTGAGTTATTCTTAGGAATACAGGTGTTTAACGTATAATAATCAGACATTTTGTATAAGGAATGACTCTAATTTCTAGTAAATATTAATTAAAAGATTATCAGAAAGTAATCACTAATTGTTGTTACAAGAAATAACAGTGGGTATAAACATAGGTCATACTTAACTTATGTTAAGTATGACCTATGTTATTTTATCAATGGGTAGGTAACATAAGACACCAACAAATGTATATTGCTTTTCTGACTTTACTCCATCTTAATTGATTATTTCAAAGGCAGTGATTCAAATTTAGTGTAAAAGGCTTATCTTGAACTTACTGAATAATGTATAAATCAGTTTTATTTTGAAATTTTAAAGCAACGATAAATTGTCATTCATCAAACAATTTTAAATGAAGCCAAGCTTACAAAAATAATATATTTAAGAATTTTTTCAGCATTTATTGTTTTAAATTTCTCTTTATATATTTTTGATTACTGGAAGGAAGTTTTTTTTGCCTTTAAAAAAACAACGCTATATCCTTTACAATACTATACGTGACTTAATTTTTATTTGTACCAAAAATATAAAAATTAATTTATTGTTTAATAGTAATTTTAAAAAAAATTATTTGTTATTGAAATATTAAAGGCATATGTAAAACCCAAAATACCTTTATCATAATGAAACTTTTTTTTACTGTTCATTTAAATAGACATTTTTTATTTTAGTTCTTTAGTTGTTTAAAGAATTTATATCATAATTTTATTGGACAAAACTATATTTCAAAACAATCTGTTTTTGAAGTAATTAAATAATTAAATATTTTACCAATAATTAATAGTAGATATTAGTACATGTATATAATAGAAATTCTTATATATTTCAGAAAGAATTTTAAGTATAAAATTTTTTTTTTTTTGTCTACATAAAGACTCAAATAATTATACACTTTTAGAACAACATTGAATAAAAACAAATACCTATATATATTTGTTCATATTTGGCAATTTAATAAAAACTATCAAATATGTGTTTTTATAAACCAAAATAATTTATATATATATATACATTGCGATTTTCTATGATTTTATATTACCATTGACTTTATTAAAAAAAATTATTTTATGAAATTTAATATATATTAGTTAAAATAAATAATTTGAAATTTTTTTTTTCAGATAATTATGGCTAATAGAACTGTACCACAGAGGCCTAATGGTCAAACGCCGGGCAAAATATGTCAATTTAAATTGGTTCTTTTAGGTGAATCGTCAGTCGGAAAATCTAGTTTAGTGCTTAGATTCGTAAAAGGCCAATTTCATGAATACCAAGAAAGTACCATTGGTGGTATGTAAATTTATTAATGTACGTCTATTCAAATTGTGTCACTTATATATTGAACATTTGTGTTTAGCTGCATTCCTTACCCAAACAATCCACTTAAATGATGTAGCTGTAAAATTTGAAATTTGGGATACAGCGGGTCAAGAACGTTACCATAGTTTAGCTCCAATGTACTATAGAGGTGCCCAAGCGGCAATTGTAGTGTACGATATTACTAATCAAGTAATAATATATTTGTTTATTGCGAGCAATTGCAACGAACATGAGAGTATTAATGAATATGTTTTTAAAAGGATACCTTCGAAAGGGCTAAAAATTGGGTGAAGGAGCTGCAAAGACAGGCGACTGGCATTGTCATAGCTTTAGCTGGAAACAAAATAGATTTAAATTCTTTGAGAAGTGTTCAGACTGATGAATCGCAAACGTATGCCTATGAAAATGGTTTACTGTTTATGGAAACGTCGGCAAAAACAAGCGCTAATGTAACCGAAATATTCAAGGCAATTGGTACGTAACTATTACTGAAACAAGGACGCTGAACGTTCTGACATTTTGACATTTTACTTCACAATTTAGCGGAGAAACTTCCCAAAAATGAAACGGCAAATACAGCTAGCCAAGGTCGGCGTCTTGTTGAATCTGAAGGAACTAATAAGAGTCTAAGCAGCTGTTGTAAGTGATACAGTAAACTAAGTCAGTTTTCAAATGGATTATTGACGTTTAATTATCTATTAAACTATATAGCTTTGTACAATTATTAAGCCTCAGAATTATATTTATCAATTTGCATTTAATATATGTATCAATATATTATCTATGATCTATACAAAACATTTTGTTTGTTTACATTGCGCTTTTGTGTGCATAACGTGAGTGTGTAATAAACCATGGAAATTACCAGTATTGGCCAATGTTCAACAATAGTTAATATTTTTCCGTTTTTGTTTTCATACAAAACATTTTTTTTTTTTAATAGTCAAATATCGTTTATAATATAATTTAATATGCTCTAGGTTATTGTTTTCGTTTTGCATAAACAAGTTTATATATAAACGTATAATCAACTTTTGAATAAATAAACGAAGAATTAAATTTGTTTTACCATAGCGAGTAAGTAGATTCGAAATTCTAAATACAAACCCGAAGTGTACCTTAATTTCAATGAAATATTTTCCCGATTATTTAGTTAAACGTGAATGTAGTTAATACCAACAACATTATGTGTATGTACAAGCTTTTAACACGATTTTATTTATAGAATTACGGTACGTCGTGTGTACTCTGTGTTATTAAAATTTAATCATCATTTAATGTTGTATATTTTAAAACCATTGGATTATGAAACTATTGCGTCTAACTGTATAATGGTATCTAAAAATTTTATATTGTTGTTCGTATTATCAAAGCAGTTATGTAATTTACTATGTACATTTATTAATTTTAGTTGCAGTTTAGTGACTAGGTTTTGTGTAAATGGTGGAAGAATATTAAAATTTTACTGTATTTTATCATTACAAAATCATATATTTATCATTTTAAATTATTATTTTGTTTTTTAGTATTATTATTATTTTTTTAAAAAAAAAAAAAGTTGTTTTGTTTCTTTTTATTATTTTATTTGAATTACGGTATTTAGATAAATTTATAAACGAGAAACGATTCCGTTTAATAAGGCGCGATCGCCATATACAAAATGTATATTAAAATTACGAAGTTAATGCGCGAAAGAAGAGAATTAATCAAAAAATTCAGCGGCCGCGATTGAAAACATATTGACCGACGAATTAATATGGCCCGTATATTTTTCCCGTCTACCCGCGTAGAACGTAAGAACGTTAACCCGTTCTTCAACGTGCGTTTTATCGGACCGAACGCGCCTCTGTGTATCATCGTTACCGTTATATCGGCCGTAACGTCGTTAACTCGCCGAATTCCCGTGGTTTTACCGCGAAACCGATTTCTTTTTCAGTTCGTTTTGCGCTCGACAAATGCCGTCCTGAGAACCGCGTCCGTTTTAATAATAATTACGGCGGTAATTTTTCAAAATTATCGACACAACGCGCGCGTCGGTGTTTGAAAACGATATTGGTATACACTTGTTCCGAGTTGCCGGTAAATATTACGTCTTAACCGGAACACGACGTTATTAAAATCGGCGAAATCGAACGATCCAAACGGTTGCGTGTATAGTGAGGGGGATATACATATATTTACGGACGTGTATCAAAAAAATATACGGACCACGGGTGGGAGGGAACAACAATGATAAATATTTCGAAAATGTCGCGAATATTCGACAGCGGTGTGCTTGCGTTCAAATCGGACGCCGAAGACGAAGAAATAGCCGACGACGTTGCATTGTTGCGCACGGTCGAGGTCACCCCGCCGGTGAACGCCGACCGACTTTGGTCGCCATCCAAGTTCTGTTGTTTATGATGGCCCGTCAGATCGAGACGTCGTTTTCGGGAGCGATTTTCGTTCCGCGAACTAATAATTTTAGCCGGTCCGTTCATCGTACATTTGACGCACGGGCGACGTGAAACGCTTTCGTAGCGTCGTTGTCGACAAATGCGTCCGAACGGGAAGTCAATTGCGATCAAATTTACTTCACCAAACGTCGGGGGAAGGGGGCGTTGCCCATTTTCGGAATATATATTTTTCTCGAGTGTCGTGGCGATTATTTTTTCGAGAACGACGTCGCCGATTGGCGTTTCCGCGAACCCGATTTTGTCGTAGCGATTTGGATACGTTCGGTTCGGTTACGAAACGTAACTATTCGAAAGTAAATAAGACGATTTACGTCCGATTAGTTACGGAATAGAGCAATGGCTGTTGGAAGATACGGTTTTCTTTTTCGAAAATTCGGCTTCTAAACACGCGCGCGTTTCGAACGAGAAAAAACGCGAATCGGATAAACGAACGATTTGTATTTGTCCGTGTTTTTTACGACGCGTTAATACATCGACCCAGCTACGTCGTCGTTGCGCACAAATAGCTGTACGTACACGTGACTCGGGTTACGTGGCGAGATTCTAAAGTCCGCCCACGTGCCCGGTTACCGCGCCTAATTCGAATATTTTTTTTCTACGTCGCGTTTTTCACGCTGGTAGACGACCACAGTCGGTGGACGACAACCGTTAAGTCGTAAGTACAGCGCACGCCCCGAGGGAAAATGGTCCGGTTTTCGAACGTAATTTACGCGGCGAACGGTACTCGCACGTGTGCGGTACCGAGTTTTGCGTGCACGTCGGGATTTCGGGGTTCTTTCGTGAAAAAATATACTCTCGCAAAGCGCGCGAAACGCGAACACGGACGAGCGTAGCGGCACCACGGGCCGTATGGTTCGTCTCGCGATAATCGACCACGTACGTATCGGTTGACGCCCGAACGAGAAACCGGCACGCCGCCAGAGCCACGCGATAATGTCCAGTCTCCGTGTGTTTATCGCGACCGTTTTTTCGTCCGGAGAAATACCCGCGTACATTTTTTTTTTCGCTCCGATAAAAATTATTATTACGTCCCAGGGGGAGTGGGCCGTTAGTCGAGCTAAACGGAACATCAAACGACTCTACCGTCCGTGAACGTACCGGATGAAATACAATTTTTTTCCGCCGCTCAACGTTGGAACGCCTACCGTTTAATACAATTAAATACGCCCAAAACCGAAGCGTATTGTCGGTATATATATATATATATATGCATATACACCCGACGTTTAATTTATAATTCGTTTATTTTCATCGTTTACGTCGATCCGATATCGAATTTAGATAATATGCCATAAATGTATACACAGACCCGTTAAACGAGACGCGTTTACGGACTTCTCGTAAACGGTGTTCTATTGGTTGAACGATAAAAATGCGAAGGCTCGCGTCTACACAATAAACACGAGCGTTCACGGCCGACGTCTCGAGGAATTTAACAAGGAATAATAGACGTTTATACGAGACGCGGGTCGGAGGTTTTTCGAACAACGTTTAGGCCACTTAGCGTCGGTCCGAAATCGGTTAGTTACGTGTTTGAAATGCTCGTCGCGATTATCGTTACGAAAAAAACCGTTCGAAACGCGCTTCCCCCCCCATTCGCGAAAGCGTTTGCCCCGGGGGACCAACGTGTACGTTCCGCGATACTTTATACGATATTATAAATTACGCGATACCGTAAACAATATCGCGACAGCTAGTTGGGGGGCGTTTATCGTGTATCGCCGGGCTTGTTGTTGGTATAAACGGATCGACGGATTTTTCGAATAACGTTCGTTTTCCCGTACGATTATAATTATTATTCGCCGCGTACGGCGGAAGGTTTGAAACGCCGACCAGTCGGTACCCGTTTCGTTGTGTAGATACGTACGCGTTAAGCTACGGATACGATAAGTCGACATTTTCGTAAACGCGTTTCAAAATTGAAACGACAAGCGTCGTTAACGCGCAAAACACGTGGCGTTCGTTTCGTGCTCGGATTTGAGAAACAGTTGTACGTATCGTCTTATCGATTACGTTAATGGCCGGAAAATACTTCTGTAGGTTACTCCGTGGTCGTTACGATTAATGAATTTAATTTCCTTTAAACGTTAAGGCATTTAGAAATGATTAAGAGCTTAAACGTTATTTACGTCGGTTATTCCATTTATCAACTCGCGTTCGTCCGACGTTTTCGGTATAATTACGAACGTGTATTTCTAATCCCATACTAGACCGACCGTGGTTGAATTCGTTTTACGATCGTGACAAAATCGTAGGTCGTAAATACCGTTTACGTATATTTTTACTAAAAACGAAACGATAACAACTAGGTACATAAACGTGACTAATATTATCGTCGGTATCGCCCATTTCGACTATTTGTTTAATGTTACGAAAACAACGATACGACGCGAAAAAAAGTTTTATAACGAATTTCCTCTGGTTTCGATAACGATGGCGAATCGTATTTACTATACAATCGACGAGAACGTTTGTCGACGTACGTTTATATTTTACTTACAGTATAATTTTTCTTATCTATTCTTACATTAACGGATTAAACGAAAATAGAAATAATATACGGCCGAATTACACGCGTACGGCACAAAATTATTTAAAATACTAGTCTTAAAATATCGTCCGGAAACTGCGGGAATTATAAATACTACGATAACATTTCTCGTTCGTTACGCGAACGTTTTTCCCGATCGACATTCGCCTACGTGATCGATATCGAGTTTGTTCTGTTGGCCGCCAAGTCAAATGCGTTCGCGTTGAATAATGGACAATTTGCCTTCGTTTATTTTCGAGCTTTGAAAGTCAAATTCGTTTTCCGTATTTTCGAAACCGAACTATACGCCCAACGGTTATATCGTCTATACCGACATAAATTATCACCACCCGGTGCGTAATATCGTAGAATTGTATAGATTTTTCCGTTTTAAACGTTTCGCTACGAAATTTCCCTAAATAAATTTCAAAAATGTTAACGTATAATTCGTATTCTAATCGTTACTGGCATAAACAACGTAACATTTTGAGTCGAATAATACGGGCCAATGTGTCGTGCCTAAATCAAATATTAATCAATAAAGTCCGACGCTACTACGCGTTATAATTCGTAATTATAAACGTAATATATTAGCGTAATCGTATTTAATAACGCAAATAAAGGACAATCGGACGTTGTACCGGCTCGTCGTACGAAATCAATATTATTTGTATATATCCGTCTGATCACTCGTTACCCGATAAACGAATAACGTCGGTCGTTTGTTGACGTTTCCAGATTCTATAGGTATCCCGCAAACGAACAAAATTATATCGTAATCGGTTTTACCTACGAATTTCGGCTATCGGCGCGTAGTGTTCACTATACTGTTACCGATAGAATTATACGTTCGTACCGGTATCGTTTTACTTCGATCGTTATATTTTGCCCCCCCTCACCGGATCCTCTCCATATAAGATACTGCTTTTAAATAATTGTTCAATTGGAACGTACGGCGTAAGTAGTGCGAGAGGTCTCGAATTAGTTCACTACGAAATGCGTTAAGTGCGTTAAGGCTAACCCGTCGAGACCGTTCTGCTATACCGAAACGGCCGATTACGGTTTTAATCGGTTCGCCGTCGAAAACGTAGACGAGCGGCGGCCCGAGGTCACCGGGCAACGTCCCCCACGATTTTCAAAGCGCTCCGAGTGTTCGGCGAAACTTTTGTACGCCGTACGAAAGCCGACGCGTCGACGACGATTTTTTATATTATCATCGACGTCTTTCCAATTACGCGACGAGGCGTATTGGCGAGGTCGTTGACGAAATCGACGCGATATTTATATTTGGAGCGCCGACCGTCCTCGGATCGTTCGTGGACGACGGCCGAAAACGACGACCGTTTGTCCGACGAGTCCGTACCGTCGCGTGTAATGGTTACGTCGCGTGATTAGGCCTTTATCCGTTCATCGACGACACGGCGTAATAAACCGGAAGACGATCGTTTTTATAATACCGTACGCAAACGGCGCGACAGACCGATTCCGGAAATCGTCAACTTCCTCGA
This sequence comes from Geopemphigus sp. TES_GeoC_2020, assembly GCA_025469175.1. Lineage (NCBI taxonomy): Eukaryota > Metazoa > Arthropoda > Insecta > Hemiptera > Aphididae > Geopemphigus > Geopemphigus sp. TES_GeoC_2020. The sequence goes on along the minus strand of JAIPRN010000445.1, from coordinate 7,406 downwards.
GCTTCCCGAAAGCCGACCGTCATAAATAGACGAACACCGTCGATTCCGTAATAAAATTACTTCGGCCCGATAACCCGAACGGGGCGACACGCGTAATCGTTTATCGTTCGCGCCGGTTGCGTTTACGCGTTTATTGTTATCGAAATCGCCGTCGTTCCAACGTAATCGTCGCGCCGGTTTTAGTCTTTTGTCGGGCGCGCGCGCGCCGTCGCGCCCGTAATTCGGCCGGTTTTCGCGCCATTTTTCTTCCCGTTATCCCGAAAATATTCTTCGCGCCGCTCGGGGTTGTACTTTCGTTTTTTCTTTCGTCTCGTCGCGTTTTCTCAACTCTCGCCCGTTGTTACCGTCGGCCCGTCATGACGCGCGTGCGTGCCTACGTGCGATCGTTTGTGCGTCGGGTCTAGGCACGTTCCGGTCGTCGGCCAGCGTACCACCAGTGAAACTTTGTGTCGGACCGTATCATCCGGCGTGGAAGGGAGAAGAGGCTTCAGGATCTTATCCGCGGCGAATTGTCGGTGAGCGTTTTATTTTTCGTTATTTTTAAATCGTCGCGTACGCGGCTAACGGTCTATAGCCGACTTTTGGTCCGGCCGCGGCGTTCGTCACCAACAACGGTATACCGATGGATGATCGTACGTGGACGGACCACGTGTATTTACGTAACAGTTTCGCGCGTTTACGAGTCGATTCGAATTATTCTAATAACCGAATTTCGTATTACTATACTTTCGTTAACGCGTGAGTTTACGTATAAACGACGGTACGTGCAAACGAATTTATCGTTCGAGCGGTCACGTAATATTTTGTTTTTAGGGAGGTTCTCGAAACAATACCGCGTAGCGATATTGTCGGTCTTCTACGACGTATTTTTTGCAGCTACGATTCCGAATTGGACGCTCGATGAGGGACTTGTTTTTATTGAACAATATTTCATCAGTCATCGGTGTGATTTCGACGAGTTCTCGACGAACTGATGTCAATGCGATGATGCATTGTCAATACATAACAGGCATCGCCTCGAACGAATTAATTAATATTCGATAAGAATTTGCGTTATTTTACTTATAAAAACTGGTTTATTACCCCTACCACGTTGTGTATATCAGAAACACATTTTTAACCGTTTAAGGCGCAGAAGTTTGTAACAAAAACAAGAACATTTATCGTCGAAAATCAAAAATTCTTTTTGAAGTAGTTACATTCGGTTCTTTTGTCTACAATTGGTAAAATGACATCTAACATTGAAAAGTTGAATTGTACCATAAATACAATTGTATTTTTCGTCGAAACAACTTTTAAACGGGTACATACTTTTTGCGCAAAATATATAAGATAGATCGACAAACTATTTGGTGTGTAAAAAAATTCTAAAGTGAACATTTAGAATATTTTTACACTCAAACTTGTATTTCTAAGATTTGTATACGCTCCAAGTACATCTAACCATCCAGACAATATCTTTGAATGGTTATTTATTCTTTAAAGTTATTAAAATTTTTTGAAAATTTGAAATGTATAAAAGTTTTATACCTGTGGTCAATGATAAACGAATAACAATGATATAATTACGTGTTTGACTATCTGTGAAAAGTGTAGATTTTGGACAATGAAGTTCTGAAATGCGTAATGTGTTTGCGAGATATGTATAAAGTTTTCTGCGCTATAGTTGAACTTATACGTTTTTATAAATTTATAAGAGAAATGTCATTTTTTACACTTGTTACTAACACAGACATTTCTAATAAAATTCTCGATGCAATCCATACACTAATATGATTTGCAACTATTCAGTAATATTATTTTCATTGTAAATATTGGCTAGTGGTATAAATAATTGCGGATTTTATTTATTTTTGAATCTCAAATTGTATAAATTATGAGTTAGTATGTGTAATTCATTTTTTATTTATAGTAATAATTCCAATTGAATTGAATTTCAAACAGGTTTAGCTCGATGTTCCTTTATTAAACAATTAAATACAATGTACTATAATTAACATCGTCTTATAAATGCGGCATAAAAACTCGTTATATTAGGAATTTGTACATTGATAGACAAATGGTCTATTTATTTTGCGTTTTTGTTGTTAATTAAGTAGATATAAAACTGTTTAAATGAGCTTACAATTGTTCGTTATAATAAAATATATCGGTATTAATTTCTAGTTAGTTGCCATTTATGAAAATTATTTTTTTAAAAAAAAATAACTTAAATACAATATAAAAAAAAAATGTAGAAATTATAAGTTTTCGCTTATACAATCATTCATTTCAGAGTCAACAAATTCCACATGAGTGAACGGAAAGTGTCCAGTTTTGCCATTTAATTCTCCTTCCCATTGACCATTGATATTGGTTTTTGTTACTTTGATTATATCTCCAACGTCAAGTTTCAGTGCCGTCTTGTCATAGGCATTTGGTACACGACTTTGTTTAACTCTAGCTAAAGCTGGTAATTTTTTCTGAAAAACAATTAAGTATATGTAATTAATAAAAGCATTTATTAAAGGTATTTACCATGGAAAAATTTTTTTTTCAAATATCATTCTAAATTAATATTCTATTAATGACTAATACATTTAAAGATATATTGAATTAAAATGATTATCCGTCAAAAAAATTATTTAAACGTAAATTATTAGAATATATTATAATTACAATTATTAATTTTTACAAGAATTTGAGTAACTGTGTAAGCTCAATTTAAAAAAAAAACATGCATAATTATTAATTATGTACTCCAGTGTATAACTCTACATAACATTTAATTGCTTATTATATATAATACCTCTAGAATTTATTTATTAATGCTCAAGTCCATAATATCCTTTATATTTCTCCTGTCTCTTTATAACCGAACCGTTTAATTCATAAAATTGTAACATTGAACCACACATTTTAAAGAAACTATAACTTATTTTCATTTAAATAAATTTGAATAAATTTAAATAAGATTTAAAATTTTTGCAGTAATAAAAAATAATTGTTGCCAATAAACATTTTGGTAGTATTCAATACGTTAAACTCATTTTAACATTTGAGATATGGCAATATTTAAGTAACGATAATTGTGATTTATTTAAAATATCAGTTCTGAATAGATTGTATCGAAAATTGTATCTTATCTTTTGATTAACATTATTACCAAATTATATAACTTAAAAACAAATCTTGCTAATACATTTTTTGTAGTACCATAGTCGTTAAACCATTAAAACTCATGCCTTCTTAGACATACTACTGCATATCAAGAAGTACTATTATTATATTGTACTTAAATTCTATTTTGACTTCATTAAACATTGCACATGAGTACTGTTTATTTTGATTGAAAATTAACGAATATTTTATACAATTATAATATAACTTACTTGAAGACTAGAACGCCTTAATGTTGACTCATTATTAGATCCAGGAATTTGATTCATATCTTTTATTGGTAATGGTATACTTCCATCATACTAAAAACGGATTATAATATATGAAACATTAATTTTATTTCTAAACAAAATTTATACAAATACATGTTCCATTGAAATATAGATAAAAAGAGAAAGCGAATACCTTCTTACATTTATGTGGTAAATATACCAACAAATATAAAATATATTTACTGCATACACATTGAGCCTAAGTTGATTAAATACCGATTTATGAACTATTTGATTTTGACTTGTATGTATAATTATAGTAACACTGATATTAAATAAACCCATAAATAAAAAATTAATTTAAAACAGATGTATATTTTAAGATGTTCAGAAAATAAAAATTATCTTATCTTGTTTTATACAACAGTAAGGTGTATTTTATAAAATATAAGATCAAGTATATAATTAAAACTTTGAAATTTAAGGCGATACTTATATTTAAATTAAAAATATTTATAAATAAATATTTAAATAAAAGTTTGAATTCTTTTTTACCAAAAATAAGTTATTCAATATAATATATAATAATAATTAATATCTTTGAAAACAATAATTTTACGATTGTAACGATTGACTTTGTTGTTACTCTACAGTCCAACTACTATTAATAAAGCAATATATATTTTTTTATTTTAAAAAATGTTGAAATTGAATTAAAATGTTTTCAAAAACAAAAAGTGATGCATACTTGTTTTGAAATTAAATAAAGTTGTTTTAACTGAAGCGTAAAGAATAAATATCACAATGTATTGATACAAAAAACTGTAGAATAATAAAATGAATTTCATAAAAAAATTTTTAATCTATTTCTATTTGGTAATATATCTATTTCAATATTAAATATACTTCTTTGTATGACAAGCTCACTGGGTACAAAATAAAAAATGGAACGTAAATGAATATACCCATAACGATACGTAAAGAAAATGATTAGGAAATAAAATGTTTCAAATTACCTTTTGAACATATGGAACAGGAATAGAACCCATTTGACCCATTATGTTCTTAGCTGTCCACCATTGTTCTTCATCTTTCACTAAAATTGTTAAAATATCTCCTTTTCTAAATGGAAGGTCGTCTTGGTCCTAACGTGAACATTATGTGATTATTAATTTTTAAAACGATACTTTATAATTCAAATAAAACACTAGAACTTACATTTCCAGCGAAGTCAAATTTGGCGACAACTTTTTCTATTGGTTTTACAGCAGGTTTCAAAAGAGGGGTAGTGTCAAGGTAATGCAATTTATAAAACGCTAATAAACTAGGCAAATCATTAAATACCTGATCGCCAATTCGATATCTTGTTTCGTTATTTTCTTGTATTTTATTAATAATGTAATGACTAACTTTACTATCTTCTCTATAACATAAATACACAATTTATATAATAAATTGATAAGAAATTATTTCAAACAAAAACATATACACTAAAATAAACCAATTTTTTCGTTTCAAAATAAATTTTTATTTAAAATATATATATAAATATGTTAATCAATATAAATTACGTACGTACCTCACACATAGCACATAATCTCCTTGAATACTGAGACTATCTCTTATTAGGAATGTTCCACATTCCCGTTCGCCCATTAACAAATCGGAAGCTTCAATGCGTGACATTTGTCCAAAATACCAACTGAAAGCAAGTCGATATTGTTTATTGAAAAACTGACGTGATACACCGACTAGTGCGTAGTTATCGAATTAACGTACCTGGCTTTATTGTGTGGGTCGAAGCAATGTGCAGCCATGTTTGACAATTATCTATAGTTTACAATACAAATAGATTTTGAAGTAAAGTAAAAAGCGAAATCATAATATCACTTATGATCCATACTGATTAATATGTATTCACATATCGAGCGCTGCAATAAAAATAAAGTGTACAAATTATACCCGAAAACTATTCGAAAATATATTCAAGTAAATATATATATATATACATATATATATACGTTTAATAATTATTTCGGTCACGAGCGCAAACGATTTAAGTATTGTAACGAATAACGCGATGACACCTACACGCTACCGATATCCCAATAAATGATTACAAAATGGACCACACGTTTAACTTGCGTTTTGTTCCTTGTTAAAAATTGTGTAGGCATTCATTTATCGGATAAACGGTACTGAAGTATGTAGTTGTTGGATTTTTTTTTAAAAATGTCTTCGGCGAACCATTTGTCTAAACGGAAATTGTGCCATTCGAACCGTTCGTTGTCGAAATTGTACAGACGTGGAACGAAACATACCCGTCCATCCCAATATTGGTTTGGGCGAGCCAACGGTTTTTATACGTACAACAGGCGCGGCTACACCGATCGTGGCCGACATAACGATGGAAACGCGAAGCGTATAAGGTGGAAACCGGTCATAACCGACTAGCGTCGTGCTTACCGTCGGTATTGGACAATCGTCGGCGATCAACGACGGCAGCGGGCCATCATCTCGTACGGGACGGAATACGACGCGCGCGAAGTCTGTGGCCTGTACGGTCCTTGGCGGCAAGGAAAACGACGAACACTCGAACGAGGTCGTCACCCGGGCACGGGTTATTTTATTTCGGTACACTCGGGTGCGGGGTTTCAAAAACACGGCGGCGGCTACGCTCGACCTGACGACCGTTGTTTCGGTGGAAAAATGGCGATTATTGGCTTTTGCCGGTAATTAAAAACTGCGAAAGTATCGCGGCGGCGGGAACAAAAATTCGAGACGCAAATTTCGTCGCCGTATCGGACAAAAATCATCTGTCGGTCGTGCGTTTATCGAAAAATCGCGTGATTACGCGAAGATAAGAAACAATAGTGCGCACGGTGAAAACAACAACAACAACAACTGCAGCAGCGTGACGACGGATTAACACCGCGCCGGTGTAGTATTTCGCCGCGGTGCGCGCCCGTCGATTGGTTTACCGGCCGTACCCCGGGGCACGTATAGCACGCGTTCGTTGACTCCTTTTGTGCGCCGGACGACGACGCCGCTGCCTGACGTCGCTGGCCTGCCGCCGCGACGAACATCCGCGGACTACCGTTAGGTAATACGGTTTCTTCTCCGTTATTACGCGGTAAATGCCAACGATTTAGGCGGCGCGCGCATTTTGCCGAACCGAACGCGTTTAACCGAAACTTCAAACTTGTCCACGGTCGGCGTCGTTCTAATGAAATACATTTTCGCGACCGTCGGACGCGTGTCCGTTTTTTGTAACGGTAATATTGGAACGCCGGCCGTTTCCTCCCGAACGCGTCGCGCAGTACTTTCGTGCTCGAGTTCCTCGTGTTCCGCGACAATGAATGCTCGTTACCGTTTGTTCGCGAAAGGCGTAAAACGTCCCCACCACCCCCGGGTTTACCATTAGTTTTCCAATTACACGTCTTAAAAACACCGTCCGAATATCATCGCCGCGGTTTGTCGTTGTAAACGAAATGTCGCTACAATTGTTTACGGCAAAAACGTTTTCCGAACGTGCCGTGCAAATTGTTCGCCGCCCGAAGAATACTAATTTATTCGTCACCCCCGCCACCGGCGACGACGGTGATCGTAAACTAATATTCGTTTTTATTACGCTAATGGGGAGGGGTTGAGTTTCCTTTTATCGAATAGATTAGCGCGTGTGGCCGCCAAAAGTTGACGTGGGGCGGCAAAAAATGTTCCCTCCGATACATATATATCTATATATTTATTGGTTTGTCTTCGAAAAAGAACATTTTCGTACGAAATACGTCGTTGTCGTACGTACGCGGGAGGTCGACGGCCTATACGGGTCGCGCGTGTACTTTTCGTCGACCGCTGCTATTATATATTACTACTACGGCGGCGGTGTAGCCGACGACGGGTGACGCGACACATCCTGCGCGTGTGTTCGTCCGGGCCGACGCGCCCGTAATATTTATTTAATCCGTTCCCGCTCGTCCCGGCGACGAATTAATATTAATTAAACCGGTTCCTTTTTTTTTTTTTTTTTATTTT
>JAIPRN010000444.1:27092-84585 GCA_025469175.1 Geopemphigus sp. TES_GeoC_2020 | reverse complement strand
CGTTAGCTCAGACTTCGGTCGGAGAGCGTAATTAATCTAAAAGTCGACGTGAATAATTTAATATCGCGTCAGATTTACAAAAAGAAAAATAGCCATAAGTAAATTAAAAGTTATCGTTACTCGTCGACAAATACGACCGAACGGAATAAGAAATTCGCCGGTTTTAAAACCGTAGTTTTTATACTTTGAACGCTCGTTGTAATAAACGAGTTACGAACGGATTACACGAATTATTAAACGTTATCCGGCGAGTTATGTTGTTTTCAAAGTCGTACGGAACAACGAACGTGCTACGATGGTAAATATAATTATAAAACGAATAACGTTTGTCGATTTGTGTACGCGATTGTATATACTCGTCGCGGGTATTCGTTATACATTTTTGACGAAGTACGTTCGACCGACGTAAGCGTTTACCGCGTACGCGCTTTAATGTCGATAAATATAGAGTTATTTCACGTACAGGCTAACGAGCCGGCCTTTTTTCCGTCGTTTATGTATGCGCGTATAGTTTACGATTTGTCGACTTTTGTGCGATTTTTACGCGAAACTTAGTAATTCGAATAATAAATACGGATAAAAACACGGGAGAGTTATTTTATAAACGAGCACAAATTGTCGTCGACGTTTCCGTTTAATATCCCGAACGCGAAATAGTACCTTGGGTACATTTATATTTGGTATTTATTCGTGTTGGACGTGCGGCGTTTAAACGTTTCGTTTCGAATTATAAATTTTTATTCTAAAAACTTTGAATTTAACGGGAAAAAAATACGTACAAATTTATCGAGATTTACTAACTACCGACAATTTATCGAATCGTCGAAGAAGTATTATGTAACCCAAACGTCGTAATTCCACCACTGTAATAACGTTATTTTAACGTTGGACGTCCGAACTCGAAGACTCGATACGTTCGAACGCGTATTTCGTTTTATTGGTTTCGTTCGTTATCGTACGAAGATTTATTATCACTTGGCCGAAGCTCAAAATCATAGGTATTTACGCGTTATATATCGCGAGTACATTAACGGGAAACGACCAAACACACTCGCTAACTACAAATTTCGTAATTAACAATTATACGCGCGACGTAACGAATATGAACGAAATACACGGAAAATGTGTACTCGTGACGAAATTAATTAACCCGTCGTTTTTACATAGGCGTAACCGCGTATAAAAAAACAACAAATAAACGGCGCTCGGGTAAGTACTTTAGTATCGGTAGGAGCGGTTACGTGTCGGAAGAGACCGCCGTCGCGATAATTTACAACGAACAAGGACGACAAATTCGTTTCGATTATTGCGTTTCGTATAACTCGACGTTTTTTTTTTTTCGAAAACGCGTGTTACCAAACAAAGGAATGTACAAGAGATGGCGTTTGAAAAATAAATCGCTCTCTCTCTCTCTCTTACTCTTGTCGAAAAGTGTTTACCGAGCCGGTAGTGAACTTCACGAACGTATTATAACGATATTAATAACGCAATACTGAACTTAATTGACGGCGAATAAAGAACGGAAATTTATCTTTCGCCGTTGTACCTACCCAAAAATCCAATAATACGCAATTTTCTGTATAAGGCGTTCCGCGTTCAATTGTTTGCGCGTGATGTCAGCGGAATACCACTTCTGTTAAATACTACTACTACGTAGTTGTAAACGGCAAGTCCGCGCCACGCTCGGTATTATTGTCGCGAATGAGCGAGGCGAAAATAACTCGGTCGTTCGTTTTTTAAGGTACGTGACGACGAATATCATTTGTGCGTTCTTTACGTGACGCGCGTGCTTAAATGTATTAAACGCCGAATCGGCGGGACACGACGGTTGTTACGAGTTTATAGTCGGAATATTCTCCGTGCGAGAGGCTCTACCGGGAAACAATTACGAAAATTAATCCTCCTAAAACGCCGTCGAACGCCTACGGGGAAGTTGCCAAAAACAAATATTCGTGTGGAACGCTCGTACGTATTAACGTTCGCGTGACCGTGTGGGTGGGTGTGTCGAACTTGGGCGTGTAACGCGTCCCGGGGAAGGAATATACGGTACGAATATCAGGAAAAAAAGAATTCGATCCTCCGTAGTTTTCATTTTTCTCCTTCGGTCGTTCGTTACACGAATACGGTAATATCAACTAGCTCCGTACTTGAACGATATCCACGCGATTTGATTAGTTCGGAAATCCGAGACGATTGTAAATCGTCACGGAAACGATAAATTACGACGACGACGGCGAATTTTTTCGCCCCGTCGTGTACGCGAATAATTCGTTACCGACGTCGTGTTTGCGTGTATATCGCGTAATGTTGTCGTTAATTATCGTTAACTAATTTAATTTATAGTATTACGGACAGATTTTACGCGCGTTTCTGTACGTCGTAAACGTGTAACTAAAAATAAAACGTTACGACTTCGAGTGTGTGTGTATGTATATATATATATAGACCGGTACGTAAAACGTGTGTATATAAAACGTTACGCGTAACGCGTGAAATCGTCGTCCAAGTTCGACCGCGTTTCCCCTCCGGATTTGTGTTAACCGCGGGAACACATTTCTGGCGGTATCGACACTTGACAGGGCGTAAACACCGAATAAAATAATCGACCGTGTTCGAGTTCGATTTGGGTACAATTAACGAAAATCGTTTCCTCGCCCGGAACGAGTCGACGGGTTTGTACACGCGTATTATGTACGTAAATTATTTCCGGCCCCGATAAAGTACTTATGGCCGTTGCTCGTTGAGTTTACCGTAAACGACCGCGTGGTTTACGTTCAGTTCCGACGAAATGATAACAAACCGAAAGGATTTCCTCGCGAACCGTCTAATCCGACTATAAAAAGTGTTCGTGAATAAATCGCCATCGGCGCTGTAACGAACGGCTCGACGATATTTTTTATTTTAGACTTAATACCGTGGTTACTATACAACTCTCGAGCGGAGAACACGTTTTAACAGACGTCAAATACTGTACGTACATCGGCTACAGAGTGATATAATTATTCTACGCGATTTGAAAATTAGCGCCCCCACACGAGTGTCGAAATGGCGTACGCCGTGTACTTTTGAGTCGGGACGAAAGTCGAAGAATTTGTGCGGCGATGATCGCGGCGCTTGTAAACGAACCCGACTCGTTTATTTCCCCTTTTTTTTTCTATAGCGCCTCCACGTCCGGCGTGTATTTTGGGCGTACGTCGTTACGCTTTCGCACCGGCTAATCCGTTAATCGAATCGGTCGCCGCGTAAACGGATTTTCGATTTTTTTTCCCCGCTCCGTTGAATTCGTACGCTACAAAATGAGTATACATTATGTTCTTAAAATAAACTTGTTCTTTAATGGGTCACCGAAAATAAATAACGCGGTAACGATTCCGGCGAAACACAGAAAAGAGGTTACCACCAACGCGTTTAATCATTTTTCAAAATTAAAATCCGACAAACGGAAATTACGGTTCCTCGTCGTATTTTCTCGTCTAAACGCTAAAACGAATCACTTCCACCCTCTTTCAGCACCCTAAGGAAAACCGCGAATTTCACGTGGCGCCGTAAATTCTAAACGAACTTCGTAAACGTAAACGACGTTCGCTTTTAACGTAAGTACTCTCCGTTAATTCCGGCGTTACGTTTAATAATTGACCGTCAATACGGTGACCGACTCGAATCGTAAATACCGTTATTACAGATTATTAAACTACTCGCCACGAAAGTACATATCCGAATAAACACACGTCAAAAAAAAAACGTAAAATCGAAAAGAATTAGCGTACCCACCCATATAATATGGCCTACGGCATCGCATCCGGAACACCACTAACGCATAGAGACGGTCTACGATTTACGGCACACGTAATTTGGACCGTCGGATTTACGGTTCGCGCACATTCGATCACCGGTGCAGAACGGCGACGATTTGTCCTCCGGGGCTTCCGAACGCGGCGGCGGCGGCGGTCTTAATCCAGACGGATCGTTTTGGATCGCGTGCCACCGGAAAAGCGTCGACCGCCGAACTGTGGGAGGGCACTAGTTTGGGGCGGCGAATCGGCCGGCGAGGGGGTACCTTTTTGGAACCGAAACCGTCGAATCGGTACGGATTTCATATATATATATATAGAATTTTCGATTTATTTAAGCCCAAACCACCGGAATTGTCGCCATTCGGCAATTATATTATTAAACGACGTTACGTTTAAGCCATCTTACTCTGTACACCTTACGTAGGCGTTTACGACACGCGTATATTATGTGCACTACGCTAGGCATTCACGCGAACGGTTTTTTCGTTTGGATTATTATCGTTATCGTCGAAATAGGCACGGAATGCGCGAAAACCCGAAAGGACGTAATCGTTGTCGAACAACAACCGTGGGTGTCGGCACACGATTTCGGTGGGCGCAACTCGTCGGACGGATGCCGGAAGTCGGCGACGGTTCGGTAACGTGGTAATGGTAGAAATGACGCGCGTACGGGATAGAGACGTCGTCGTAGCCTTGGTTTTCGACGATACGTACGGTTTTTGTTTCGTTTCTATTAAACGTCGGTTTACACTACGCGAGCGCGTTCGTGGGGGTGATAGGGTGGTGCGGGGAGGAACGGATGGACCGTCCCCCCCCATTTTTGGCCCTTTTTCGTCGAAAGTACGTTTTATCGCGCGTAAGTGTATACCAACGCGGCAACGGCGCGTCGTCGGTCTACCGAAACGGCGACGACGAACTTTCGCCCCGAAAATCCACCGGAACCACCGTGTCTACGCGTTAATATTGATCGCCTCCCCCCACCCCGGGGACGGAAACGCGAAAAACACTTCGCGCCGTTTTCGACTCGAGAACGTAAAATGTTGGTAGCCGACGACGCCGCCGCCGCCGCGTGATTACGTAATATTACGGCGCAGTCGTCGGCGGCCCGCGCGTTATTGAGAAAAAGTGGTTCGGCCGGACGGCCTCCGCCGACCGGGGCCGTGTGTTCTATTTTTGAGCGCGCAAAGCCGTCGGACATGTGTTTCGTTTCCGCGTCGTCGTCGAAAACGTACTTGGTAACTGCCGCCGCCGCTGACACACACACACACACACACACACACACACTGTGGCGTGTGTGACGGAACGGTTTGCGCGTGCGCGCAACAATAATAGACCGGCGGGCCGTGTACGCGCGCGGTATTGCCGCCGAAAGGCGAAAACACGTCTTTGGGCGGGCGGTGCGCGGGGGCGAAGAACGGTCTTCGGTGATCGTGTACAGCGGCAGTACCGCCGTCACCGTTGTCGCCGACGCCGTAACCACACACCGCCACTACCTCCACCAATGTTGCAGTCGCCGCCGCCGTAACCACCGCGCCGCTACCTCCGTCGCAATTCTGTAGCCGCCGCCGTACTGCCACAGCAGCAGGCCACGGTCGTCGCTCGCGTCCGTTCGACGCCTATCCCCGTGTACGTTGTTATCACGCGCCGCCGTCCGATCACCGTCGTTATCGCTACCATTTCGACGGATTCCTGATCGATTCGTCAGCGCCGTACGCGTTTCAGCCGTTCCGAGTGACGGTACCTTTCGCGTCCCACTGCCCAGTGTGTGTGTGTGCGTCCCGTCGTCGGTTTGCTTTGTCGGTGGTGGGCTCTGTTCGGACCACACGGTGAGTAGTAGCTCGGTAGTCCGTTTTTTTCGGTTTTCCGTGCGGCGGCCGCGGTGGCGGAATTGGGTAATAGGGAGGGGGGGGTGCGTTCGACTTTCGTTCGTTTGGTTGACGTTTTACAATTTCTCGTTCCGCCGGTGGCCTGACCGTTTGCTTATAAGTTACCACCGATCGTGTTTACGTTAATCGGCGTGTGTCGGTTTCTTCCTTGTTACAGATGGCCACGCTCTCGTTAAGGATATCCATAGTGGAACGAGATGTCACCAAGACTATGCAATTCGACCCGACAATATCGGTGTACAACGCGTGTCGACTAATCAGAGAGAAAATATCCGAAGCCAATTTGGACCAACGTAAGTCGTTCACGCGAGATTCTACGGTTGTTACGCCAACCTTATTGTGACGTATTTATGTGCGCCTGTCGGTTAGGACGTCGCGATGGTTTCACCGCCCCACGTACTTGTTAAGCTCTGGTCGTTCTTATTGTGTTTCGCTTCTCCCTCGTACGAACGCTGTTATGATAATTGACGTGGTGTAAAATCGTCGTATAATAATTGCGTTAACAGCGTTTCGATAATGTCTCTGTCGTTTTGTAGCAAGCTACGTATCGAAATCACGGCAGACAAGTTTTTTATATTTTCGGGTTGAATTTACACTTGAAACACTGTGCAAATGTAAAGACAAAAACAGTCTGCGTCCTGTCGATAGATTTTTGTTTTAATAACTTTAAAAACGACGAATCTTAATTCAAAATATACGGCGGATATTATTCGTTTTAAAATTAAATTATCAATTTCAGCAACAGAACGCAGGGTTACGTTTCTGTTTCACGTTTGGTACGATATGAGTGTTTGAACTCTAAATTTGACCCGAATGTCTAAGGTATGCTTACTACATTACCTTTCAGATAGACAGAGAGACAACAAATATGTCCTGTTTACAGTAAGGTGTCTGAAAAAAACGCATAAACGATTTACAAAATGATTGATATCGTTTTATCGGTGATCAGATATTTTCAAAAAACATTTCAACTGTACTGATATTACTTGGTAGTAATTTAATACGCTTGTACCAGGAATATCCGTTGTACTTGTTGTTTTGTTTGTGTTTAGGGTATTTATAATCCAAAAAGCTACAAAATATGCTCTTAACATTGTCGTTAGACTAGTTTATTATGGTAGGCCAAATCAAGTGTTGGTAATTATATATTGGTCAAATTGTATTTTTTTTTTTGTAAAATATAAGCCTATTGATGATATAAAATATATTGAATTTTTTTTTTCTACTTTTATAGGCTGTTGTCAATTAACGGTATAATTAATACTACATAACGCGTAGACGAATTAGAAATATTAAAATATTTAGCCTATACGATAGTGAAAATTTATGTTTTAGTAAAATACAATTGTGAACATCTTTTAATTTCCCACGTTTTTTCTTTCATAATCATGACATTTTAAAACACGTATAAACTTTTCGGATGTAAAAAATGTTTTGAAAATGCTCAAATTTAAACGAATACAAATATATATCTTAATATACGTATAACCAACTTTCTTGTCGTATAAAGATTGTACCTATTTATAAAATCGCAAAACTTTATTTAAACGATTTATGTTTAAATTATATTAAACGGAGTACTTATTTTATTTATAATGTAGGCAGTATTTGTAGGTGAGTTAATAATTTTTTATAGCCTGCATAGGTAGTTAGTGTCTCATATTTATCCATTATTTTGCTCTCGGTTGAACGTATAATGAAAATATTTATCGTCAATCGTCGTTAAACGACTTATTATGTTTTTCTATTTTAGCCAAAGATTATGGGTTGTTTTTGGCGGACGAAGACATAAAGAAAGGTGTTTGGTTGGAGCCTGGACGTAATTTAGAATACTATATCTTGAGAAACGGGGTAAGTTGACATTAATTATAAATAACGAATTAATTGATTTTGTACGGAGCTTTTTAATATTTTCAATAATACCAATAATCCCTATTTAATTTCAAAATAATGCGTATAAGTAGAAAATGTAGTTTTAGTATTCGTATTACTTACATTTTCAGAATTCTTTAATTATAGTTTTTGTTTAAAGAGTTAACATTATTATTATTATTATATGTATATATATATATATATATATTTTATATGTAATATAAAACCAAAAATACGTACATATATATGTAATTAAAATGGCCAAAATATGTAGTAAAAAATTAAAAATATGTACTAAAAAAATAATTGAAAATATGTAAACATGTTGAATTGAAATTCAATTTTTTTATATTTGAACGAAATACATTAATATTTTTAATACAATATTATTGTCTATTGATATTGAAATAATATAATTTATGTAATATGAACTTTTTTTTAATTTTCACAAAATAGAATTTATTATTTTTAATTTTTAATATTTGTAAAATACGAGACTTACAATGAAATAAAAATAAAAAACCATATAGACGCGTTGCAAATTATTTCGATGAACTACGTTACTTATTATAACATATGAAATATATTATCGAGTATTCGACGCGTTTCATTATTTAGTTTATCTTATTTCTTATAGTTATTTGCGTACGCAATACGTGTATATATTATGTCTCTTTTTATATTTAGCCTATTAATAACAAAGCTCTATTTCCAGTATGAAATTTTTTCGCATATTTAACGAATAATAATTGCTTTAGGAGTAATATTATTTTACGAATTAGTCTAAGTGTTTAATTTGATAATTTTACAGTGTGTTAACTCTGATAAAATTGTATATTTAAACATCGTTAACTTTTGGTGGATATCTATTAAATTAAAAAAATACGCAGGAAGTTCCTACTATTTTTTTTTATATAAATCGTTCCTGGTAAAATTACCACTATACACGCGAGTTAAATTACTGTGCAATTTTTATTAGGTCATAAAAATCTAAAACTATTAGTCGTTTAATTAAATAAATTAATAACGTCGGCTATGGAACGGGTTATATATATATATATATGTGGTTCGTCTCGTTAATTTGAAAATTGTATACTTAGAATGTTATTGTGTATATATACACACATTATCCAACTTATCGTTTTAATGTTAGTACTTTTGTTGTAAACTTTTCGAAATAACTTTTAATTTTGTTTAAACGACAATTTTTAACACG
Source organism: Geopemphigus sp. TES_GeoC_2020 (assembly GCA_025469175.1). Lineage (NCBI taxonomy): Eukaryota > Metazoa > Arthropoda > Insecta > Hemiptera > Aphididae > Geopemphigus > Geopemphigus sp. TES_GeoC_2020. The sequence goes on along the minus strand of JAIPRN010000444.1, from coordinate 75,817 downwards.
TACGTTTCATTATTGTTTTATAAACACTTTTTTGCAACAGTACTGTTGTAACAGTACAAACTGGTATCGGAAAACACAAATATTCATATATGCGACTTATGTTAATGGTTTAGTGTTTTAATATCAAAAACATGACAAATAAGTGTATATACTTACTATAAATATTATCGTATGATAATATTGTAGCATACGAGTAATTATAATGTATTATTAAAAAATAGTGATGTTTCGAAGTTGATATTTTTGCACAATTTTTAAACACAGAAGTGAAATATTTAAATTGTTTTAAATAAATTATTTACGAACAAAAGACGTACATTATTCCTTTTATTATTTAATTATATATAAATTAAAAGTATCTATATACATATATTTCACCTAGGATACTTTTTACACGCACACAAATAAATTAAACGCGTTAGTTAGTTTTTAAAACGAAATACAATAGTATTCTATTTATTTTCATAGGTTTAATTTTTTTTTACTGCGAAATGTAATTAATTTATATTTATCTTTTTCAACGGCTTTTTACCAAAAAATGTATTACCTAGTTTAAAAATAATTCAATGGCTTAATTAGAAATAATAATGGCTTAATTAGAAACAATAAGTTGTGTACCATTTATAGAATCTTGATTATTGCCATGCAATATAATTAGAACGTGTAATTGTATTTGTAATTTAGGTTCTTTTGTATTTATTGACATTGGCGAATGAAACCCGTTTAAATATCGAATAGACTAATTTAGTATTTTTTCCCAAACAAATGATTTGAAAACAAAACAATTTAAATTCTTAAATTTTTGTCGCTCTTTAATATGTGTTAAATATGTATTTTATGTATTTAAGTATTTATAATTGATTTTTTCAAATAAATTTCGACGCGATATGATGATTTTTAAAAAAATGTATTTCGTTGGGTGTATTTTTAGTTAAATTTTTTTTATGTAATTTATAAGATGTAATGAATGTTTGTATCCGATTTGAAATTCTAAATACCACTCAAATATCTTTACACGCGTTGTTTAATAATAATTATGCCTTATTTGTATACATTTTAGGATTTACTAGAGTATCGAAAAAAAATGAGGACTTTAAAAGTGCACATGCTTGACGGAACATTGAAAACTCTTCTTGTCGATGATAGCCAACCAGTAGCAAATCTTATGGTTGTTATTTGCACAAAAATTGGTAAGAAATAAACAATTATTTTGTCGGTGTTATTGGTGGTTTTTGGTATTATTATGAGAATTATATATATATTTTTTTGTTAGGAATCACAAACCATGATGAATATAGTTTAGTGAGAGAAAACTTAGATGAAGAAATCGAGAATAAAGCTCATTTTGGAACTTTGACACTTAAGAGAAAAAAAGAAGACCGAGAACGTGAAAAAGACGCTAAAATGGAACAATTACGGAAAAAGTTAAAAACCGACGATGAAGGTAACAGTTAAAAAAATGTTTTCTCGTAAAACAATTTATTTCGAACGTTTTTAAATTTTTATTATTCAACGTTGTTATTTTTTCGCTAAGTTTAGTAGTGTAATACAATTTTTTTCATTATTATACAGATTATATTCAAACTTTTATGCTGGTATTAAATATAACCAAATGCACTTGCATATAAGTTCGTTTATTAATTTTTTTTAAACGGTTATATTTATAATTTAGTAGTTATTTTTAAACTCGCTACTAAATAATTAAATAAATATTTGTTTAATTTATATCATAAAATGATTGAATTGAATAAAAAATTGGCATAAAATCAATTTAAACGTACTCGAACTATACATAGACACACATACATATATATATATATATATATATATTTATCTGTATATTTTATTATTTTTAGCTTTAAAAATGACCTGTTGTCAATTGGGTTTCATATTTACTTTTATTTATTTCAAAGCTAAACGTACAATCATCCTTTTTCTATGAATTATTATACGTTTTTACTTTAAATTGTTACAATTTTTATTGGTCACATTCATTTTGAAATTTACATTTTTTAAACCTTAAAATAGAAAATCTACAATTTTTTTGCAATAAATTGTGGCATTACTTATATGATGTACGTCGAATTAAAAATTTAACAATATAACTCGAGTTTTTTTTTCAGTGAATTGGGTCGATCCATCTAAAACGCTAAGAGAGCAAGGCATTGACGAAGGTGAACCTGTATTATTAAGGAGGAAGTTTTTCTTTTCTGATGGAAATATTGATTCTCACGACCCAGTACAATTAAATTTGTTATATGTTCAGGTAATTGACATATATAAGAAATTTTAGTCGTGTCTTTAAAGATTTATCTTGTGTAATATAAAGATACAATTTTATTATTCGATTTTTATTGGCCGTATTTGTAGGCAAGGGACGCGATTTTAGATGGAACACATCCGGTGACAGAAGAACTCGCTTTACAGTTAGCTGGTATCCAGACACAAATTCAATTTGGCAATTACTGTGAAACCAAACACCGTCCTCCGTTTTTAGAGTAAATATTTTATAAATAAATACAATATACATGTATTGATATACTCATGTATATTTGATGTTTAGTCTAAAGGAATTTTTGCCCCAATCATACATAAAAATAAAAGGTATAGAGAAAAAAGTGTTTCTGGAACACAAAAATCATTTTGGTTTATCTGAATTGGATGCCAAAGTTCTATATACAAAAACCGCTCGATCATTACCCACATACGGAGTAACGTTTTTCTTAGTTAAAGTGAGTTCTTAATTTAAATTGAATTTTATTTATATTAATTGTCCCAATATATACATGTATATATAAACATGTTATTTTTAAGGAAAAAATGAAAGGAAAAAACAAATTAGTTCCTCGTCTTTTGGGAGTCACGAAGGATTCAGTTTTACGTTTAGATGAAAGAACCAAAGAGATTTTAAAAACTTGGCCACTAACAACAGTGCGACGATGGGGAGCATCGCCCAACACCTTTACATTGGACTTTGGAGACTATTCAGATCAATACTATTCGGTACAAACCACTGAAGCTGAACAAATACTTCAATTGATTTCTGGTTATATCGACATTATCTTGAAAAAAGTATATACATCTTTTATACGTGTAATACCTAAAATATTGTTGATTGTTTTTCTTTTATTCAGAAAAAATCTAAAGATCATTTTGGCATTGAAGGGGACGAAGGGTCAACTATGGTGGAGGATAGTATATCGCCATTGAAGTAAGTTTTTAGAAAAATCATTTGTGTTGGTTTTAATTTTTTTTAAGAATAAAATAATTATTTATAATTTTATTCAAAATATTTATTCATAATTTTATTCATTATTGTCAGAAATTATTATTTATAAAACGGGTAATGTATATTATATAAACGAACGATGTTTTTGTGTTAGGGCAACAATTTTACAACACGAAAATAGTCAGTTCGGGAAAGTAAATACTGAATCGGTCGCAAAGCCTGCAGTCATACGAGCTGGAGCAGAAGGTGATTTAATTTTGATACATTTAATCGAAATAAAATTAATATTCTTATTTTGCAATAATTTCATTATTCACGATTAAAACTTATTTTGTAGAGGCTTATAAATAGTTCATATAAGCTTTTATTATGCTTTACATGACATTTATATTAGTTTCATAAATGTTCAAATAATATAAATGAATTACTGATAATTTGTAAAAACAACTCGCATCCACAAATTTACACTAACCGTTTATTTAAAATTATCCATTAATCGGATTGATTTTAATAAATTAATATTGTACCAAACATTTTATGCTCGCTAACATTTTAATGTTTATAACAATTCAAATTAATTTTACTTCATTCTTGACCGTATACAATAGAGATCAATATTATTTACCACTTAGCGGAATCCGCTTTGATCACAGTTTTCCATTGACAGGCTAAATTAGTTTTATGAGTACACATACATAGGAATTAGTATTCTTTTTGCGTTGCCAATTGGGATTTGTGACTAGAGATTTAAATGGAAATTACAAATCCTAATCAAAATATGACCCTTTTTTGTAATACTGTGACAGTTATATATATATATATAACGTAATGTAAAAACTGATAAATAAGTGTTTTATCAATTATTTATAATGTATTTATTTTGTATTTACGCGTTTCTTTTGTACAAATTTATATTTATTCTGATATTCGATAAATACACCGTATATCTGTATATGAATTTGTTGTTAGATTTGATGTACGCACTTAATTATATTCATCACCAAAGCTATATGCACACTATAACAGTTGTCGACCACGACATTATTTTTTCAACACGTTTTCCTTAAATGACCGCTGTTTATTAAATACAAAAGTAATTTAACATTTATATTTTGAAAATCATTAATTATAGATTAAAGGATTTCTATTCGTTGCCATTATTAAATTTTATGGAAGTTTCGATAAATTTTTTTTTTAATAAGTTCATTCGAACCATCGTGATTTATTTTTAAAGAATTTAATATTTCGAACATTTTTTTTAGAATCTATTTGAAAACTTTTTCCGATTAATTATATTATTTATATCAAGACTATGTACTACATGGAGTCGTTGAATATTGCGTGTTTGGTTTATCTGCATGCGATTAATTAATATAACGTTAAATAAATATTAAAAAAAGACAAAAATTCGTACAACAGGGAAAAAATAAGAATAGGTTAATACATATAATTTTACGTTTTTTATTTGTAAAACAATTAAACGAGACATCGTTCAAAACTTTGGTGCTATATATGGAAGTAAATATATCAACCTTTATTTCACGCATTTAGAAGAAAAAAAACATGTTTTATTCAGGAATGTAGAATACTTCATGGCATCGTGTTTAAAAAATACACCGTGATGCGGACAAACTGGAGATTTGAATAAAGGTAATATTGAATGACTCCCAAACGATGAATGTACGTTTTACCATTTCCTTTTTTTATTATTATTATTTCATTTGCCCTCTTCGGTTGTACATTGTTATATCATTATATTCTCGTAGGTTACTTCAGAAATATTTTTGTCGGACATTGTTGATTGTAATTACCCATTGCATTGATGTTTATATTATGTAGTTGAGCCTGGAATACCTTGTTTATAAATGCTATGTTTAATACTATTTACATATCCTTCATCGGACATATATAACTAAGTACCATTATACAGTATGTCTCAAGAATATGCGTTTATTAAAATTATTTGTACATTCATTGATGTATAATTCTTATGATTAGAGCAATTGAACGAACGTTCAAATCTTAAGTATAATATATATAAGTCAGTATTTTTGGGGACATAGTGTGTATAGTTTTGCTTGAATGTAGTTTTTGAATATTAGTGCATGCGTGTAGTGTATATTAAGAACTCTAGTGACGTACGTTGTATTTATTTTGTTTATTTATGATATGAAACGTAGTAGAAAGTTTTGACGAATATTTAGATCACTACGTAGTTAGACGAATGTGTAATGTATTATAAATATGTCGTCTATACATTTTTATAGAAATCAAAATTTTGTATCTTTTAAGTAGTACGCTTTTATAAACGAAATTTATTATGTTAACGCATTTTCGTTTTAAAATGTATATTTTTCCACAATATTTCGCCGTAAATAGTAATTAATTTGTATTTCATTCCGTCTAGTGCAATAGACATGTTAATATCACTTCTACGGAAAATTATGTCAAATCCTTAGTGTAAATAAATCTTTCGTTTTCTTTTGTAGCTATTAAACTTAATTATCGTCGGTTAGATAAATATATATATTTTTTTGAAAACAAATAGTGAAGTATATAAGTAAGAGCTTATCACCATGTATTGTATATCGTTAATGAACGTTGTAATGGGTACACATATATAATTATTAATTTAATTCATAAAATATCGTTTATATTTAATAGGCGCTCGTCCATATGGAATGGGACACGTGGGAAATGCTCAGTACACAACGGTCAGCGGACGAATAAATGTAGCCCATACACCGACAGTGGTATGTTTCATTTTCGTGGATATTTTATTTATTTTCCGTCAATATTTTAAAATTTCTAACGCTCGACGCCTGTGTGTGTGATACAGGTACCACAAAACAAACAAATCAAAGTATTGAGTGCTCCTCAAAAAGCGTTATGTATGACAATATCTAATAGCCAAGAAATCATAACCACCATCGAAAAAGAATTGATATCGAAGGCTGTTATTCCCGAATTCGGTACCGACGCTGTAAGTCATCTTCTATCGAGTAATCGAACTGTCGATAAATAATTATATATATTTAATTATTTATATAATTATTTTTATAATTGTTTATATATATGATATACGATTAATCGTCGTTTTCACATGTACAGGCTTCTACTAAACTGAAAGAAACTACAATCGATTCTAATAAACAAAATGTTAGCTCTCAGATCGCTGCCATGAATGCCGCTACCGCTCAAGTAGTAACATTAACTTCCGGTAAGTATCGATTACTGTTCGGCCGTGCGTTATATTTACTGTGGTTATGTTTCGCGTATATTTAAAAACTATTTTTGTAGGGGATATCGATTATTCGAGCGTCGAACAAGCGATTACGTCCATCACTACAAATTTACCGGAAATGAGTCAGGGTGTACGTGTCTTGGCCGCCCTTACACCCACCGGAGATCATTTGTTAGACGCTGCTCGTAAATTATGTTCCGCGTTTACCGATCTTTTGAAAGCCGTTCAACCAGATACGAACACTGTACGTTCGTCATTCATTTTACGCTTTATAAACGTGTTAGCGGACGTATTTAATATTTGTTGAACGGCCGTTTTAGGGTCGCCAAAACTTATTGAACGCTGCTAGTAAAGTTGGCGAAGCTTCTCAACAAGTGTTAACGCAAATCGGTGACGACGGGGCTGATGAATCTCGCGACATTTTATTGAGCTTGGCTAAAGCCGTAGCCAACACAACCGCCGCACTGGTCGTTAAGGCCAAAAATGTCGCGGCTACTGTCGAGCCGCAACATCAGTCAAACGTCATCAGTGCTGCAACTACATGCGCGCTGACAACTTCGCAACTAGTTGCCTGTACAAAAGTACGTTTCGCCGTGCCGCTTTTCGTGTTTGGTCCTATCACCGTCGTTGATCGTTGTTTGTTGTATAGGTTGTAGCCGGCACTGTGGAAAATCCGAGTTGTAAAGAACAATTAATGGCTGCGGCAAGAGAAGTGGTTAACGCCGTAGAAGATCTAGTTTCTGTGTGCAATTTGTCTCACCACGAACACAACGAGCATTTATTACAAGAGCTGTCAGACGCGGCGCATCAAGTTACTACTACGTTGAACCAATTACTTAATCGGCTAACGAACGCTACCAGGTGAGTTTTGTTCATCAGTTGACGATCATTGTGTTTATAAATACGTACTAATATTTAATTTTCATTGGACGATTCAGAGCCGTTAGCGAGAGCTTGAGCAATTTAGTGGACGTGTGCACGTCGCCAGTTTCGAAAGAGAAACGGTTCAACACCGAGAAGACCTTCCAAGTTCACGAGTACTCTAAATCGTCTAACGACACGGGCTTCATCGATCACACTGACAGCACAAAGAATTCTCGGGGTTCGGGTACAGAATATTACATAAATATAATTTTTAGTATCGTCGTGTCTGACGTGTAATGTTACAATATTGTAAATGGTACCGCGATGTATGTTTCGTTAAAAAACAAACCGTTTCAATTTTCGAAGGTGAACATTTGATGGACATATCTACATTGAATAAACGTTACGAGTATAACCACGAAACGCACGTAAATAATCAAAATTACGGATATCACAAGTCGACGCACGATTTTCAGTTACAAAATTCTATGACCGAAATTGAGAAACATCAAGTACGTCATTATAATATATTTATATATTGTTTTTGTTCCACCGGCGTTTAATTAAATATCATTTGTATGGATAGATGTTGCAGAAACTTTCTGGTGGCAGTCGTGGTACTCAAGCGTGCATAAATGCAGCCAGTACAGTATCTGGTATTATCGGAGATTTAGACACAACAATACTTTTCGCGACTGCCGGAACCCTTCACGCAGAAAACGAAAACGAAACGTTTTCTGATCATAGAGAGAATATTTTAAAAACCGCCAAGGCGTTGGTAGAAGATACTAAAACGTTGGTTACTGGTGAGCATTAGTTTTGATGACTAACTCTATTATTCTTGTTAGAAGGCCGTGAAACGAAAAATAATATTCTATTTTACGTGCTACCGTCGATTAAAAATATAACCGTAAACAGTCGAAAATGTACGTCGTGTCATTTGTGGAATAGAGCAATTTTAAGTATGCGTTTACTTGTTATTGACGCGGTATCTGTTATTTTTATTTCTCTTTACGTTCCCTAAGATTAAAAACAAAAATCGTATAATTTTCCTCGTAAATCTATGTGTTTCGTCAAATATAGAAGTTATGTTTTATGGTATAAAATATATGTTTCGGAATTGCCAAATGTAGTCATTGATTAACCCTATAAATTTTATAAATTTTATCAAATCAACAGTATTTAATAAAATAATTTTTAATAAAATTAAAAAAAAAATGTTTTATTTTATTTAAAAGTATAATTGTAAATGTGTTTTTAGGCGCGGCCTCATCCCAGGAACAGCTGGCAGTTGCTGCTCAAAACGCCGTGTCCACTATAATACAATTGGCCGATGTAGTGAAGTTTGGTGCTGCATCATTGGGTGCTAACAACCCAGAGGCCCAAGTCAGTATATTAGTGTATTAATCGTGAAAAATAATGGAAATTAAATGAGTCGAACTGTATGTTAGGTGATGTTAATAAACGCCGTGAAAGACGTGGCTACTGCATTGGGAGACCTAATTCAAGCAACAAAAGCTGCTTCTGGAAAAAATATCAGCGATCCTTCGATGAATGATCTAAAAGAAAGCGCAAAAGTAAATTGGTCGAACGAAAATGATTACGAAACTAATGCGTTGGGGAGTGTATTAAAAAACGGACGTTATACGTTTTCCTTATTAAATTTTCGTAGGTTATGGTGACGAACGTAACCTCACTTTTGAAAACCGTTAAAGCGGTAGAAGACGAACACACCCGTGGAACAAGAGCTCTGGAATCAACTATAGAAGTTATTGGCCAAGAAATTCGGGTACGTCTTACGGCCGAAATTATTAAAAATATCGTAGCACACGGCTGCTACAAAATTATCGCGACATTTTTAAATGGAAGAGTGTACAAGAACGTTCGTAATAATCGTAAATGTTTTAAATCGCATTATTTTTTTGTTTTTATATTTGTACACGATTTTTTATTAATGTGTCGTTATTTATATTGGTTACATCGTTCCAAACATCGAATATTAGTTTTTTAAATTTAAAGTATCGTAATAATTTGTCGCCTTAAAAGTTTAAACCAAGACGGAAGTTTCATGTGGAAACTGGTAGCTCCGTAGACAAACAAATAAATATGTATAATGCGTTTAGTACACGCTCGCACATTAGTCTTCATTATTAAATAATCCGAATAAAGCGTAACCTTTTTGTTTCGTTCGCGTTCGTCATTCATTGTTGTATTATTTTATGGTGTTCATCAGGCCTTAAACTCGTCCGAGTCATATAAATCAACAGCGACGGTAGAAGAGTTGGTACGATGCACCAAACCAATCACAATGGCCACAGCAAAAGCGGTGTCAGCGGGCAACAGTGGTAAACAAGAAGACATTATTGTTGCCGCAAACATGGGTCGCAAAGCGATATCGGATTTGTTGACTGTTTGCAAGGTAATTTTATTTGTCGTTCGGCAATCGGATTCCGAACGAATTTCCAATTTATCTATTTTACGTTACGAATTCCAGGGTTGTAGCAATACTATTGAAAACGCGGAGCTGAGAGCCAGAACGTTACAAGCCGGACACGATATCTCCCAAGAATACAGAAAGTTGTTGCAAACCGTATTGTCGATAATATCCAAGCCGAATTCTAGCGCAGATTCTAAACACACGTTACAAGCGATTTCTCGTTTGATTGCGCAGTATGTTACCGAATTGATATCTGTAACGGAAATTATCAAAGGTACAGCCGCCAGTCGCTTTTTCGTTTGTAATATCCGAGTTGATTAAATGTTTGATCGCTACGTTAGGTAATGACTGGGTTAGTCCTGAAGATCCCACCATAATTGCGGAGAATGAATTGTTGGGCGCGGCGGAATCGATTGACGCTGCCGCAAAGAAACTCGCTAGTCTACGTCCTAGAAAATCCATCAACGAGGTAACTTTCACCGAAATAAATATGTTTAAAAGGCCACGTACACAGGTATTAAAAGAATCGACGAAGCGGTTTCCGTATGCGGGATATGTATATTGTTTCAAGATCAAGGGCAATGTGTTAGTGACGATGTAATTGTGGGATATAATGTTGCGAGTAAAGGCAGTTATAGCGAAAATCATAAAACCGTAAATTATAAAATAATTTCGAAAACGACCGTTATCATATCAGTGGCTACGTAAATGTCACTTTCGATACGACTATTTGTTTTTTGTAACACTACCGTAGTTGGTATTATTTCAACGTGCGGTGTATGTTTTCAGGAAACAACCGATACGTCTTGGAACTCTGATCAAGTGATTTTAGAAGCGGCCAAGTCTATTGCCGCTGCAACGTCGGCTTTGGTAAAAGCAGCGTCAGCTGCTCAACGCGAGCTCATCGATTCCGGAAAAGTAAAAAAAAACTAATAATAAAGTGTTTGTAGTATCGCGATTCCGTACTACAATTTTACCGTAGTTTAAAGAAAATTAGCGCGAAAATGGCGCGCGGAGTTAAATGCCCCGTCATTTATCGTACACAGGTCAGTCGTCGGCCTCTAACTAGTTCCGACGATGGACAGTGGTCGGAAGGTCTGATATCAGCGTCTCGTCTTGTGGCCGCCGCTACACATAGTCTGGTGGAATCTGCGAATGCGTTGGTTCAAGGGATATCTAGCGAAGAAAAATTAATATCGTCGGCCAAACAAGTTGCCTCGTCCACAGCTCAGTTGCTGGTGTCGTGTAAGGTCAAAGCGGATCCCGAAAGTGCTTCTACTAAGAGATTATTGGTAAAAAGAAATTGGCGGTGGTCTCGGGGGAGGAAATTCATAATCGTGTGTTCGATCTATTTCGTTGTGGTTTCGCGTTTAGGCGGCTGGTAACGCGGTGAAACGTGCCACGGACAATCTGGTGAAAGCGGCACAGCAGGCCATACAGAATGACGAAGAACGGAGTCTGGTGCTCAGCAAACGGATGGTGGGCGGAATCGCGCAAGAAATCAACGCTAGGTAATTGTACGGCAGAGACTGCGCGCGCTTGGCCAACGTGATTAGTGTAAAAAATATTAAACGTACGTTTCAACGACAATGCACGCGCTGGTACACAGGTCGGAGGTGTTGAGAATCGAACGGGAATTGGAAGAAGCCCGGCAACGGTTGGTCGTTATTAGACAAGCCAAGTACAAGTCGAAAGGCGATGGTTCGAGTCCCACAGAGCTGCTGGACAACGATTCGTCGTTTGAACACCAGTTCAACGGAAGCCGGTAAACGTGGATCCGATATTTAACGCGTAATGTAGAGCTTCGTGAGAAGAAGAGGGTATTTTGAACGTTGTCTGTTGTAGTTAATCGCGTGTGTCGTTTTGTAGAAGTTTTATGGTATCGTTGTTTGAAAACTTGGTGTGCACACGTTAGCATTTTTTGTGCGTCCCCGACTAACGAGCGATTTACTCTTGTACGACATATTTTCGTTTTATTCAAACAATTATCGTTAACGCCGACGGTATAGAAATTTACGTTTACACACCCGCCGCGACGTGATTTAAGTACGAGCGTTACGTGTACGTTTTTTTTTAATTGCTCCCTTCCCCTCGCATTTTCGCCGAACGTACTTAATCGTTATTAATTCGTCGATCGTTAGACGCGTGCGAATTTCTGCAGTTTCCGCATCGTCCTGAAACACCTATAACGAAGTGGTTTCGAACTTGCCGTTTCTATAAAATTTAAAACGAAACTGTCAACCCTTAGATGTTTAAACTCGCGTTTCGATATTTTTCCATTATGATAAATAAATACCGCGGACAACGCTGTTTAGATAAACGGACAAATTTGACGGTTGACTAGCGCGGCGAGCAACCAACTTTTGTTGGTTTTTGGTAATACGTCGGCGGTGTTTTTTTGTAGAACCGTCGCCGACAGCTACAGCAACAGTAGTTTGGACGCGAACGGCGATAACATTCAGTCGAACGCCTACAACGTGTACAAGCTCCTCAACAACTCGAACGACCAAAGTAGTCTGAACTCTTTTAACGAAACGTTTCATTCCGGCACAAATAAACTGTACTCGTATAATACAGGTATACCACCTATTATGTGTCTATGTACACTTCATACGTACGTATAAAATACCGGTGGTGGAAATTGATGATGGCTTTGGAAGGTGGCCGACATGTACCTAAGGCGGATTAAGCGCGTAACGGTTATTATTCGATACGAACGATAATAATTCGCCGACGGGCTTTTTCCCGATACTGTGTGTGTGGGGGGGGGGGCAATCGAAAATGGAAATCTAATCGATTTTTTCACCCCGAAAATATATGGCCGGACTTTTTCCACGAGTTTCGATGTTTAACTTTTTACCCGGAACTCGCGTTAAATGTGTGGGATTTGTGTGGTTTATTACGTTCCGTAGAGATAAGGAATGTTTTGAAGAGTGCCGTTGTACCGTTTTCGATCGTAAAACTTTTGTAGATGCCATAAACGTTAATCATATATTTACCATCCGTACGGGGCCGTTAAATAAAAAGTAATTTTCCCGAACATAGTGTATGGAATCCATTTATTGGACAACCCACTTTACTCGGTTGGTTGGTAAAAACGCTATAAAGTTTAATAGATTTATTAATTAATTCGTCGAGGTCTATTCGCCAGCGTCCATTAATCTTTTAATTTATACGTCGTCGAACTTGTCCGGTTTTACTTTTATACTGTTTACTAGCTACATTTTATGATAGTCGTTTTATCGTCGTGTTCTTTTACAAAAAAAAAACCTAATTGAACCGTAACGTTATTACATTTACGACTTACAAACATTTTCGATTATTCTTTTCGCTTTCGGAATTGTACGATATACAGTTAAACGAAATATGATCGCATTTTGTTTGCGCCGAATTTGTAATTGATTAACACACGATTACGCGTATGTGAAAACAAATTCTCTTTTTTTTCTATTTCGGTCATTTATGTGGCAGCAATAAGTCGAACCAATCACAAACAGTTTATGCACTCGATGTATTAAATATTGTAATTAGAGATCAGATTCGAATATTTATAGGAAGCAATTACGGCGTTTAAGAACTAAAGCTACAAAACGTCTTATATTTTCGACGAATATAAAATACGACGAATTAATTTTTAAGTACTCGAACAATTCAAGCGTTTCTAACGGGAAATTAAAAAAATTATTGAAACAAAAAAAAAATAATATTATTTACAGTTCGGATTTCGAACAAGAGTCGTTATATAATTAATGTAATCGAAAATAAATATATCCGCGTATTACCATTAATAGGTCAAAAACAAAAGCGAAACGCGTTTGTAGCTTGGAAAGCGTCGTGTTATTTTAAGCTTTTTAAAAAATTAACGCGAACGTACCGAATTGTGCGTGCACTAAAACGCATGATTTGGGAATATTCCCCGTCGGCCTGTAACCACCAACACGCGTGTATTCGCTGCTATCGGCGGCGCGTCTTACGCGAGTGGGCCCCGAAGCGGGGAGGCGTACACATTTTTCGTGATTACAGCGAAGATTAATCGACGTAATGCCTCCCGCTCTCGGACGGGGAGCAACCAAAGGAATACGTCGCGGATTAACTTAGAATTTGTGTAGTCGCTTCTAATTTCGCTCTACCGCTTTTTGGTCTTTCAGCTTCTCCGTCATTTGGCGCGACAATATTTTGTCGTACAATTCGTGTTCGGCCGGCAGAGCAGCCGTACGTTCTCACAAATACGACTGCCGACGAAATATCCGTGAAAATATCTCGCGCAGGCCGTAATCGAATATTATATATATATATATATATGTATACACTCTCGGTGGCAATTAAATGCAGCAGCGCCGAATCGTACGCCGTCTATATATTATTACGGCGCGAGGGTATTTTTACGGAGATATTTCGCGTGTATGTACGCATTTGTTGGGAACAATTACCCGAGAAAATAAAACGTCGCTAATTCGCTAATAAAACGCTCGTTAACCACAACGGGGGGTCGCGTATTATATTGTGTATCGACGCGCGATAACCGCGGCGTTTTGTTTTGTAGGTTTGAACCACAAAAATGCGTTTAACGACAAAAGTTCGTCGACGACCGCCATGAACAACACGGTGAAGTACAACTGCTCGTCGACATTCACCAACAACACGACGACGACGACAACCAAATCTTACACGGTCAACGAATGATGGCCCGAAATGTCCATCGCTATCCGACAATCGACGCCAGTTTATTCACGCTTATGTTTTTCTCTACTACCCAAAACGTTGTTCTCTCAACCCTTTTGACGACCCACGTATTTCAACGGCACTAACGCCCGAAATTTGTATCTGAACCCGCCTATGCGAATTAGGGTGGGTGGGGGGTTTCGGTATTTTCGTTTCGCCAAAATTTTATTCCTTTCCCCTGCCGCCCGCGCACGAATCGTAAAACGTCGTCAACTCCGTATAATTCGTTCGTCTCGAACGTTTTTGTGTTTAATATTTCGTTCGCTGACGTCGCCATTGTTTTGTTTCGATTCGTTAGTTGCCGACGAATTATACGCTCCGATATTCGGAATTTTCGTCTAAACAATATTAAAATTTACGTTCGACCAAAAAACACGGGAAAATAATTTAAAAAAAATTCTAGTCAAATCTCGTTCAAATCGTTTAACCGCGATTGTATTCATTTAGCCGCCGCTACCGGCGTAAAGTATACCTGCCGTTATGCTTTAGTGCCAGTTGAACGCGTTTGTCGATTCAAATTTGTACGCGTGAACAACGAGCCATAAAACGTTAATATTATCGTAATTGCCGATTTTAAAGGCGAAATTATTTTTAAACATTAGCGTTCGTTGGAATCCTTTTTGCTAACCATTATGTAAATTGTTAACGACTTAACGTTATATTTTTCGATAGCGATTATCATTATCGAGAATCGTAAATATTGCACATTGGGGGGAGTGTGTTTACGAAAAAATTGAAAACCATACAACGACTTTAAACGTGCGTATACGTTCGTTAATTATAAACGTACTTTTCGATAAACTAGCCAAACGGTTCGCGAGTATACCAGAACTGGGTTATCGCTACGCGAAAGAATTTAGCTTTAATTTTTGTGTTTTTTAATAAATTAAGAAATATCGTATTATTTTGAAAATAATCTAACGCGTCCCAAACGCTTCGGCCGTTAAAATTGTCGTAAACTTTCCCCCCAAAGTGTACCGATCATCCTTAACGCGGGGAGCCGGTGCGATTGAAAAAAATTCAAACTTATTGTATCGCGGCCCGGTAAAATCGATCCTAGTTCGCTTCGGTTATACGGGCGGTATTTCGACAATCTTCGCGAACGTAATTCGTCCAATTATTTCCCGGAGCACGCGCGTAGGTTAGGTGGCGAAACGTTCGGAGCGAATTTTTCGAAAATCGTTTCCGAATCGTCGGTCGGTTTTAGACGTGCGGGGTTAAGCGATTTTTCCCTGTTAAAAATTGGACGGGCCGTTTCGTCGGGCGAAACTATTGAAAACCGAAGGAATCGTTAACGCGATCGTGGCGTAATTTGTTCCGGCTATTGCCGACGGGATTTTATCGGCTCGTTTTTACGTTTTTAAGAAAATTTTAAGATATTTAAAATTATAATTTTTTAAAAATTTTAACAAACTTCCCGAACGATATCCGGCAACACGGTAATCGTTAACCGTTGGTCCCCCGGGTGTCGTACATTTCCCCCGTTCGTCGAAACTATACCGAGAGCCGCTGCCAATCCAGAGCGTGTCCCGTGATCGAATTAATTTCGTTTCGTACTCGCGGCGTAACGCGTTATCGTTAACAACGACGGAGTATCGGCCGTTTTCCGAAGTGTCCGCACCCCGCTAATTAAGCTCGTTACGGCGTCGCGGTCAAATAACCGAACAGTTTCTCTCGGAAACGTGTTGCCCCGCCCGTCGGTACACTGATCGCGTAAATTGGCCCGTTGGTTTTACACGGCCGCCTCAGGGACGTCCGTACATATTATAACGTCCGCGAACTCTGGTCGACTTACCCGCGTTGACTAATTCTCTCTCTATATATATATTTATTTATTTATTTATACACGTCGTCGTACTTAGGCGACTAATTTTACTCGAAAAAACAAAACGCGCGCGTGTAATCGTATTTAAACTTTTATTTATACTATTAATTATTACGCTATAATTTTTCATTGTGAATATTATTAACCGTCGTTATTAATTATTTATCGTGTACGGAAACGTAGTATTGTGTGTGTGTGTGTGTGTGTGTTTTTTTTCGCGTTCGAAAACGCCCGTAGAAATTTTAACAACGTCGTGCGGGATAGTGGTCGGTCGCCGGTCGGGCCAACACGAGTATAACGTGGTGGTCGGTGGTGGTAACGCTACTATAACAAAGTGTACGGCCGAACGTGTTCGTCGTGACACAACGGCGTTTTCGAAAAACGTTCGCCGACTCGTGTTCTCTCCTCGACAACCGGCGGCGGTCCACTTAGTCGCCTTTCTGCCGCCCCTCCTCCCCCATCGTTCGTATAAAATTTTGTCGGCCCAAACGAAACCGAAATTTATGTTAACAAATTTATATATATATATATATATATATGTGTCTATACGTATATTACGTAATAACGGGTATGTAATAAAAACGTACTTATACAGTAACAACAACGCGCCGTGTTTTCGTTTATCGAGTCCGCGCGTCCATGTTTACCGTCTCCTACGGATTGTGTACGGTCGTTCGTCGCGCGCGCGCGTGTTTTTAACGTATTCGGCGGCTCAATAATAAGACGCCGCGTCTACCGCAGCAAGTACGCGGCCGCCGCGGCGACCGCGGTAACCGTCGCCGTCCAAAGCCCCGCCGCCGGTCCGCCGGTGGCCGCGTTACAGTTGTCCTCCTCGCAGAAACACATGTGCCCCGTGCCCGTTCCCTCCATCATGCACACGTGGTCCACCATGAACAGGTTGATTTGCAGCTGCGACGTGCACGTCCGTTTGACGCTCTCGTACGCTGTGCCGACAGAAAACAGAATTTAGCTTCATCTTGGGAAATCTCGTCTTTCGCGTATCGTCCGAACGCGGCGCGCGATTGACGGCCAACCGTAACGTTCGTGTCACACACGACGGACTTCGGAATGCACGCGGGAAAGTGCCGGGCCGACTAGTTAGGTACCCCCCGGGCGACCGGTTCGGATCTGTTTGCCGACAAGTGTTTGTCCGACCGAACGTCGCGTACGCTTTCAACGGTGAAAAGCTTATAAGAATATATACTGTACTATTGACGGGAGATTACCACGGTGGCGCCGTATTCGAAACACTGTCGCCGGTATGTTTCGTCTATATTGGAACGGCCTAGGGCACGTCTACAGGTGTTCGTGGCGATCGCCCGTATTTATTATTATTATTATTATCATCGCGAACGCGCGGCGTGCGTAATCGGAATACTCGCGCGTAGGACGACGGTGTGGGAGGAGCGAGTGAACACGCCCGGAATCGAATCCGTTCGTATCGACGATTTCCGGTTCGAGAATCGTTTTCCGTCGTCGGATATATCCGGTGATGGCGGGACGAAAGGGCCGTCGTCAACTATTCGGTACAACGAGATAGGGATAACAACAACGGCGTCCGTTTTCCCCCGTACGAAAATGGTTCGTAAAAAATTTGTCGCGACTACTAAGGGAACCGGTTTCCGTTACCCGTTCTCTTCGTTTTTCCCAGTCACGTTTATATATATATATATATAATCGTTAATTGTATCCAACGTTTTTATAATTGCCCAGCTATCGTAGTTAATTCTAAAAGCTCAATAAAAGAGAAAAGAAAACCGTTTCGTAGCCTCGGATCGAACGATGTTCGAATGGTAACGGGAATCTCCGTGCCGATATCATCGTAGGATCGAACGGAACAGCGCGCGAATATACGAATTGGTCGGTTCGTCCGCCTGCATTACGCGGAAGCGTACGTTCGCGTGATTTTTAAAACGATTTAATCGTCGCGCCGTATTGAATCAACGACGGCGTCCGTCTACCCGCGACCGATTTTCGTACGTACACGTCGTCGTTGGAACGCCGAACCGGATATGTTTCGATCGGCCCAAATACCGTGGCATTCGCATAATTCAATATAATCGAAACTTCGCGCGACTTTTAGGCGGCGCGCGCGGTGACAGATCGCGTAAACGGACGAAAACACCCCCCCCCACCTGCCCGAGACCGGCGTGTATTCGTCGCGCGCGACCACCCGGACAATGTTCGCCAACGTACGTCGTCCCTCCCCCCGTGCCGGTTAAAAGCGTTCGTACACACCGTTCGCCCGTAATTTCAATACGGCTTTTTTCGTTTACGGGAAATGTCGACGACTCGTCGATGTCCACCGCCCAGACGAAACAATTCGTCGTCGGCAATTCGTGAATCGTACAAATATTTAACCGTCGCGAAAAAAGGAGATTGTCGTAGTCGCGCTTGACGGGTTGCCGCCGATCGTCATTCCGTTTATTCGCGCGCCGTTAACCTTACACGCGTTTTTTAGGCGTTACACGTTTTTACGTGTACGCGTATTTTCGCGAATCCCTCGCAATATTCACGTAAGGGACGTCGTGGGGAAACGGGAAGAGCACGGGCGTGTACGGTTTTTTTGGAATAGCGCTCAAGTCGCCGTGCGGCGGCCCGAGGACCGGTCGCGGCGTCGATAAAAAAACGGGGTCGCGTCGTAATTCAATAATAAAACGGCCCATGTAGAGCGTGTCCGCGGGACCCTTCGTAATACGATATTAGGCCTCCGAAGCCGTCCTTTCCCGGGGCGCCGCCGAATTTGTATAGTAACGGCCGGTCGACCGAACGGAGGGGTAGGACGCGCCCGTCAGTGTGTGTGTGTCCACACTTTTGTTCAACGCGCGTGTTGTCTCCGGCGGTACACGTCCCCGAGGCGAATCGCCGCGTTCGTTTGCTCGCCGTCCCGGAAGGTACGAAAAATGAATAAAAAAGGCGCGTAATCGACGGGAACCAAAAACCCTAAAGGGCCGCACGACCTGGGGGGGGGGCCGGGGGCGGTTAGGATATTTTGTTCGGGTCGGGAAATCCCATCACTCCGTTTATACACGCACACGCACGCACGCGCCATCGACGACGAACTCTCTTCATTTGCCGGTGAACGATAAACGTTTCGGAATGACGGTTGGTTTTTCTTTGGGCCGTCAACGACGTTGGATAAGTAGAGTAGTAGAAAACCGACGGCGGCGCACGCGCGTAATTTCGAATACTTTCGGGACCCGACGAGCTAATTGGAATTCATTCGCCGTCGGAGCAATTATAACCGATGTGACTGACTCGCGGCGAGACGGATTTGTCGCTGAGGAACGGGCACGGCCGTCGTCGACGTTTCGGTTCGTTTTAGACGCGTCTCTACGATTTGGGTCCACGAAAGTACGCCGCCGCGCGTAGATAGTAGTAACCGCGTCGTCGTCGTTTTGAATACGGAATTACCGTTTCGCCAAAAAAAAAAAAAAAACGAAAAACGAAAAACGAAAGCCGAACAAAAAACAAGAAAATTTCGAACCGCGCAAAAATTTACGTACAGAGTAGTATGTAGGCGCTTCGAATGCCACGGAAACACGGGCGTTGCACAACCACGATCGGCAATTATGTTTCGAACGAGTTTACAACACAACCGTTATCCGTAACCCATTATCGCAGGCTACCGGGTAACCGGTAACGATGGGGCATGATTTCGCTATACATTTATTTCGCTGTCGTTGTATCCGCGTACCGAAAGCGCGTTTATATCTACACGCGGATGACTTGTAACAATACTGTACGCGATACAGCGCGACCGCCACGTGACGTCGTGCCGTAATAGTAGACGAACGCGAACGCGCTGGCCGTGCGAAATGTGTGTGTGTGTGTGCGTTTGCGCGCGCGTGGGCGCGAGATTCACGCGACGTATTCCGTAATACGGCGGCGTGTGTCAGTTCGCAACGCCCGACGGTCTGCACGCGTCCGGCGACACTGCGTGTTATGCGTATGTATGCGTGCGTGCGCGTGTGCGTGTATGTGAGTATGTGTGTGTGAGCGTGCGTGCGCATTGGCAACGATGACGACGAGGGACGGTGTCCGCCGCGGCGTCCCGTCGGGCGCGGCGGCGACGAACGTTGTCGGTAACCGTCGTCGTGGTCGTGCGTCGCGAGGGCAGGACCATCCCGTCGCGAAGGGCGGTCGCGCGTGCGTGTTACCGCCGCCAGTGCCCGGAGACGACGCCATGGCGCTCGGCGTTCGCCTGCCCTTCCCTTCCATCCCTCACCAGCCACACCGTTCGAACCGGCGGAGCGCAAGCGCCGCCAACAGATTGGGCCAAAACGTAGTAAATATGATTTCGCCGTGCCCGCGCATAATACACACTGATGGGTGTTTTAA
Organism: Geopemphigus sp. TES_GeoC_2020; assembly: GCA_025469175.1. Classification (NCBI taxonomy): domain Eukaryota; kingdom Metazoa; phylum Arthropoda; class Insecta; order Hemiptera; family Aphididae; genus Geopemphigus; species Geopemphigus sp. TES_GeoC_2020. Next base: position 55,155 of record JAIPRN010000444.1, on the reverse strand, counting down.
ACTTAACTACATCGGCCCCTCTCACTCTCGTGCACTCGCTCGGTCCCACCATTCCCACCGCTAACCCGTGACCGAACACCGTATCACCAGCAACGTTCCTCGTAACTGCGACGATACTCTTCTCTTCTACCTCGTCGTCGTCGTCGTCATCGTCACCCCCCCCCCTCATTGACAATCTACTCATCCACCCGCCACGACCTTCAAAAACCGACCGACGTCCAGAAGTTTTACCGGCGACTATTATTCCCGGTCACCGTCGCATAAAGACCGCCGTCTCCTATTACATAGGCGTGTTTCTCGTTGATGAGAATTTATCGGTTGCGCGAGAGACCGCCGCCGCCCGACTATTAAGCGTGGTAACCCCGAAAACGCTCGCCGTACGCTCGTATATAATAATATTACAACGGTATCGTCATTACGCGTAACCGGCGATGTGTATATTGTGCCGTACATTGGCCCAATACACGAAACTTATCTCGTCGTACGGCGACGGATCTCGGGGGAAGGGTTCGTTTTTCTTTTTTCTTTAGGTTCCCGAGCGACGTACTGACGTGACCATTGGTGCGAGTTTCACGCAATACAGGTTATCCGAAGGTGTTTAAAACAAAACTAAAATTGCGCTCAAAATGAAAATGTTTTACCGCTTGTGTAGCTTAGCAGTTACGCTTATACAACGACAACATTACTATTATTCATCGCGCAAAATATTTGTCTTTCAACTTCGCACACTGTAGTGTATCGTATAATATTATGGTTTGTCTCGGGATATTAACCGCCGGATATACATTGAAACGTAAATTATGGGAAATTTCATAATTTATCTTATGATTTTAAATATTGTAATTGATAAGCTGGTATCAATATTAAACGTAATATAAATACATAGGAAGTATAAATTAATACACCGGCGGCTGAAGAATGATTACCGGTGCCGTGATCATAAAAACTTACTCAGTTCATAAACATCTATTCTTCATCTTTTGTTATTTAACAGAAAGAAGAATTAATATTCTCAAAATATCTGTAATAATCCTCTGTAATTTTCTATGTATAGTCGTGATTTGGTTTTTATGTCCATATTTCAGGTACATGGTAACTGAATGGCGTTCTCAAAAAATTCATCGTATATAATCGATGATATTTATCGTATGAAAAATTGAAAACTTGTTTTTAACAGATACTAATTGTTTCAAGAAGTTGTGACGGGATTCAATTTTTGAATTCGTTGATAGTATTTTCAATATATACAGTGGATGTCATATTATGTTTAAAAAAACAAAACAAATTTAATGTACCTTAGATCGTTTAAAAACATTTTGACTTTATTTCTCGTTATTGTATGTTAGAAATTTTCTTTTGATGAACCTCATACTTTCAAAAATGGGTAGCATATGCTACATAAACTTCTCTCTTGCGTATTTTATATCTTCATATACCTTATGTTTGTTTTTTTTCAAACTTAAAATATTGATTTTCATAATTTTTGATTTTACGCACTAAAATAATATATTATTTTATTTAAAAAATAGATTAATATCTTTGTTTTCAGTTATCTATTTATAACTAATTTTTATAATTATTTAAAATAATAACAATAATACATGTATGATACAAACATGTTACATACGAGTCAAAAGGAAATACGAATGGCTAGTCCAAAATTATTGAAAAATAAAAATTATAAGTTTATATCTAAGCTATAATATACCATGTGTACGTAGCTTTAATAAAATAAAAAAAAAAAAAAAAGTTTATATGTACATACTAATGTTGTCCACTTTATAAGAAAGATGTTTGTTTTTATATAACTTAAGCTACGTGTTATCTGCTTCAATATTATTTTTCCCGACAATATATGTTTTAATGTTTATATAATTTGCAAAAAGATAAATAAAATAAAACTAAACTTTATTTGTTGAATATTCATTAATTCATTATATTTGAAAACGCTAAACTTTTCATTGTAAACATTGCATTAAAAATGTATGGAATAATATTTAGTTCGTGAACAAACTGATTGATAAATATTAAATAATAATGTAGTTTGAGATACGCTAATTATATTGTTAACGGTCATAAATAAGATATTAACGATTGATAATGTATCGTGAAGGTGCTCGGATATTAGGTTCCAGATATCACGATTATTCCTTTTACATTCGATTTGATCATTCGGCGTATGATACTATAATTTAATTTTTGTATTAGTATCATTTTGTTAACATTTAATTGTGGAATGCTTTAGGTAACATGTTGAATTTGTTACTGTAATTTAATATTCACTCGCCCTTACTCTAACCGGCGAATACACGATATGTAATAATCGCTTTAAATGAAATAGCTTCGCGGTTAAGGTCAACCAATTAACATATGTCCAAAGTTCGTCAGACCCGAAATATATCCATTTTATTTTGTTATTACCAAAGAAAAGAAAATATAAACGAATTGTACGGAATATTGATTTAATATTATTAATATAATTATGTAATCAAATACATATATAATTTAAACGGAATTGGAATAGATACATACATATTGGGAGTATTAATATTTAGACATTTCGAACTTAATTAAAATAGTAATCAACAAAAACAAAACGTAGAAATACATCTATATATATATATATATATATATATGTATATACTTTTTTATACACATTTATAAAAATAGTAGCCAAAGGGAAATGGGAACAAATGTTTACGATATTGTGACTATCGTGTGCTGTTGCCGTTATTGTTATTATTGATGCTGTTGTGATCTCGTCGTCAGTCGATGAACGTTATGAGCCGAGATTGATTTCTTTCGTTGACTCGTCATTTTTGAATTTTTACGGATTGAAACAATTAAATACACTGTCCATTCCGACGGCGCACCAAGAACGAGAAGAGAGATGACATATCAACCGAGTGGCAATGGCGAACGAAAGTGTCAAAATGACAGTAACGAAGTAGTTTTTAAGAGGGGCGAGAGCGACGGTCACTTATCACTTATATATATATATACTGACAGCATTGAATACTTTGTGCGACCATCGCGACGTATAGTAAATAATTAAATAAATAAAAATTTTAATTTTAACGTTCCATAAATTGATTTTTGAAATTCCGCCACTTTAAGACTTGTAATTATTATAATTTATTTTGTGTTTTTCATTAAGTACCTAAATATTTATTAAAAGTTAAACTACGAACACAATATAACACATTATAATAACACAATATAATTATTTAACTAGACAATTAATTATAACGTGTAATTATATGAGAATATATATATATATACATTTTTAAAAAAAAGAAATACAAAATATAAATATTTTAATACTTTATTGACGGTCATCATTAATATTATATATGTAAATTTATAGGTACCCGTAAGCTAAAGCTATAAGTAGGACTTAAATACATTGAAGCCAAGAGAAAGAATAAAATATTAAATTCAAAGGAATCGATAAAAATGAAAAATGTATACATTGCAGTGAATCATTTCTAGTCATAGTATATTAACAGGAAGTTCGTGGATCAAATTTCATAAAATAAAGGCGACAAATAATTATTACATCGTCCGAAACGTCAGAATACCATTTCTAGTATACGTGTCAATTTATTTTTGAATATAGGTTATTTAACAAAATACAATATGAAAATAATAAGAGGTTTCGACCAATAATAATAGATCACACAATTTAATGTTTTATGAATGCAAAACCGTTAAAAATAATATTTTATTTAAAACCGAGCACGTGTGTATATGTATATATATATATATATATTTATATATTTATTTATTTACTACAGATTGCGATCCTTATATTAATATTATCGAAATTAAAAGGAAAAAGAAAACATTCGTACAAATCTGTGAACGATACTATCTACTGTTTCAATAGTATCGTAAAATATAGGAAATATAACTATTTTGTAATAAATTATTATTATATAAGTAAGTACAAGATGTAAGTATACGTGAAACCATTTTAAGTTACGTAGTGTTATACCGATATCGTTTTGTAGGGTTTTCCGGGATATTGCTTTTTAATAGGGTTAAACGTGCAGCGCGTGTTCGGACCATCAATCGTACGCGTGCGATGCCCAAGACCCGTTAACCTGTGTGCGTATTACTACTACTACTACTACTACTACTACTTACTACTTATTTCTAATACTACCACTACTACTACTACGTTGCGGCCACGTCATTCTTTACGATTCCCCGGGCGCATGGCACCAGCAATACTATATACACACTAGGCTATAATATTGCACAAGTCCTAACCTATCGCCGTGGCGGTGTGCACGCGAGAGTCCCGTTAGATTTACGATATCCGTCCGGTATTATAATTTCGGTCTATAAAAAATCCCGAAGGAAGTATGTTCGCGTGAGTATGTGTGTGTGTGTGTGCACGTGCGCATACGCACTTGTGTGTGTACACGTATATATTCGATGGGAACAATCGAGAGCGCGAGACGTTTTTGTGGAGGTAAATTCAGGAGAATGGCGGAAAGAAAATGAAAAGAAAAGAAACGAAGGGGACGGGAAACAGTGAAATACGGCATTGTAATGTTCGCCAACCGAACCGACTCAATTATTAATATTCTATTAGATCCGGAGTATTGTGCAATATATACCTACCTACCTACCTGTTTGTGCCCGGGAGCATAAAACGGCTTTAATATCCTGCACACCCCGGGACAAGGGTGGGAAGAAGGAAGGAGGAAGCGAAGAAGAAAAAGAAGAAGAAAAAAAATAGTGTAGATTTTTATATTCGTTTTTTCGTATATTTTAGTTTTTCCGTACGGTTTGTTTTTTTTTCCTTTCTCTCGTTTTTTTTTTTCTTTTCGTCTACTAAGCATATAAAAACGGACCCGGGACATTCGTCTCGCAGTCAGTTGTGGCCCCGCGGGGAGAGATTTCTTGCCGACTACATACACGAAAACCGGATACCGGGTATGGCGTGCACGAGGACAGCGGGACGCGTTGAATTACTCCCTGGATCCCCGCGCGTAACGAAAAACATTCTATTTTTCCCGTTTTTACCCTATTAAATTGTCGTCCATTTCGTCGAGAAGACACATCGTTGGCCGTTTGCGCGTACACGAAACACCGGACAAAACAATACTATATAAAGAAAGTTCCACGCACATCCGATAATATTGTATTACGTACATTGCAAACGTTTGTATCTCTCAGTAGTGTTTGTGTCGGTTTAGTTTATCGCCGTTGATAGCTAGTGACAATGATATTCTTTCGTCCGTACAAATTGTCTATTTTATGCTTGAAAATCTCGTTAGTTTTAAACAATACTTTTTTTTTGACTACATCAAATAAGCATAACAGACTCCGACGATTATACACCAACAACCAACAAAAAGTATCTACGTAATAATAACTAAAATATTACAGTACGATACGAATATATAAGAATATTAACGTGTATTGGTATACCGGTTTGAACTTTATATTCGCGTTTGTTCTCATATTTTCAAAAGTCATTCGATCGCATTGAAACTCGATTTATTTAATATAAACGTATTTTATAGTAAATACAGACTATATTGGTAAATGAAATCGTTTATAAGGCTTTTTAGAATTTCGCAAAAATCATTATACATTTATTACAAAAAAAAATAATTTATACAATTATATACAATTATTCGTATAATATTTAATTAAACGAATTCTTAAAAAGTCCAAAATATTCGTATATCTATAATAATATAAACGTCGTATACCTACGTGTTAATAGGCATATTGTTTTTAAAAACAACGAGCAGGTTTTAATACAAATTTCCACTCGAACCTACAAATGGTTTTATGCTTAAAAATGCTTTTATTATTATGTTTGAATAATATTGAATATGAGTTGTTCCCTTACTTTAAAAAATAAAAATATTATTTTAGTCACGCTTATGATCATTTGTTTTGATAAAACACGCAAATGTGGTTTGTTTGTCGTGTTATAATAATCATATGTATTGAAGGGTTGTCAAATTGAACACAATCTGTTCGGAAGAACAAGTGTACGCCAATCCAACCCCTTTTTACCTAATGAGCGGAAGTAGTGGTTACCGGCCGGAAGTTGTGATACTCATTATTGTTATTATATTTTTACGTCCCTAATTTTTCGATTCTATTACTAATTATTAGGTAGAAAGGGTTTGCTTGTAGCCCTGTATTAAGAGTTGGCAAACATAGGTAAAAACAAATTATTATTATTAAAACATAAACGTACTCTTATCTAAGTATAATATGCGTGGTTAGTTTTATACGTTTTTATGTATACCGAGTAAAAGTAATAATAATAGTTTTTAATAAATACAAGTCCAAATTAGAAACGTTTTTCTCAATGATTATTATATCTTTATTATTGTTCTTATATTTTTTCAAATAAATATTTTACAACAATAAAATATTATACAAACAATAAAAATATAATAAATTTAACCACATACCAATAGAATTGATATTGTACATTGTGAAAAATATAAAAAATAAATACATTTTCGTGAAAATATATTGTGAGAGTTCGACATCGCTGTAGAATAGTTATTAAATTAAAATTTTAAACCAAATATATTTACATGTACTTTTATAGATATCGACGAAGTAAAAACTAATATATAAATAAAATAATAATAATTATTCTTAAATCTAATATACTTGTTTTTTAAATACAATTGTAATAGTTTCATATGAGTGAAAACGTTATGAAGTTATTATAATTACACGAATAACACAAAATACTTGATAATTGTTCCTATGGTGAGTTGATGATGGTAAAAATTAAAGGATAATTATTCGGATTTGTTTTTTTTAACGTAAAATTACCAGTTAAACATTATATGAAAATGTAATTTTGTTAATATAGCAAACTCGTTTTGACTACGTACTATACTACTACATGCATCAATAACAGTCGTCTAAACAGACCTGGGGCGAGACTTAACCCTCCATCAATGAGGATATAGTCACTCGGTGATTTGTTTCACTTTAGTTTCCCCCTTACTCAAATACTGATTCAATTATTTTAGCCCCATTGTTAGTTCCAACAAATAAATTTAAATGTAAAAAAAATCATTTTAGTTTCTATATTTAGATTTGACTGGCAATTGACTCAACATGTTTTACAGATTAAATTACTATCGTGAATTCAAATGCACCATAAAAAAACCTTATTAATGTAAATTTTAAAATTATATAGTTATTGATATTTTCAAACTTATTTTTTCACCCGACGAAAATTATTTTATTGTCTTTTTTTCAAATAGAATTAGAAATTATATTAAAAATATCAGTTAAATTGTAGATATTGTTAAGTTTTAGCATATAAAAAAAATCTATAAAAAAGTCTGAATTAAAGTAAAAGTTCAATGAACCTTAGAATCTTACATATAATTAATTTATATGCTTAAAATATATGAAGTACTTACTTAGTATTTTTTGAGTACATTTTATCTTTTACTTTTTTATTAAAACCGTATTTTTAGAGTATATTTTATTGAAAGCTACGACAATTTAATCCTTCTAAAAAATTGAAATAAATATTTTGAATGAAGCGTTCAGAATTTTTTCTTTGATTGTTATCAAAAAAAAATACAAGAAATTAAAATACGATATGAGAAAAAAAAATTTTAATCGATTTTTATAGTATAAAATTGGAATATGTATACATTTCTCTCAAAAAACATTTAAAATTTTGTGAAACAAGTTTATTTTTTAATTTAATAAAATTAAACAAAATATTTATTTATTTAAATTTAAACGTATTATTATTTCATTTAGAGGAAAAACAGTTTTTTGATTTTGAGATAAATATTCTATCGGTGTACTATTTTATATTATAGATTAAAAAAAAATATAAAATACAAAATGAACCCAAATAAATAACCAAATTTATTTGGCTGAGGCTTAATTTATTATTATTTAGAGTAAAATAATTTCCAGTCTTTTGTTGCCTCAAACTTCCCCGGTCGCATTACGTCGATAAAGGTACGTATGTGGTGTCTCGTCAAATTAAACGTGCGATTTTTTGAATAAAACGACAGCCTAAACCAAACTGATTTGGTACGCTACCGATACCATCTACCTTATACCTAAATTGAGGCCGGCGGCCGCGACACCATCGAGACAAACGGACCCATGAAGTAGTGAAGGGTTATTTTTCTATATATATATATATTACGTGGGTTTATATATATATATATAGTGAGTGAGTGAGTGAGAGAGAGAGAGAGGGTTGTTAAAAATTAAAATGTTACTGTCATGATTTCGGATGACAGCGAGGCCAACGAGCCACGTCGAGTATACAGTGGCTGTGGCGAAGAGAAGAGAGAGAAGTGCCGCTCTATCGCCGCCTCTGCTCTAAAAGCCTCGGAGGAGATCGATTCACTCTGTACTTTCCAGAAACTATTGTATATATATATAAATAAATACGCGTATATTTTCACTGTGTATTTGAAACGCATTTGTGTGTGTGTATGTGTGTGTAAGTGTGCGTGTGTATATGTACGGTAATACTAACATCCTCGCACAGGAACCGATCGATTTCCCGGCATGGAGAACGTCTAAGCAAATTTGGATTTATTGGTCGATCTATTCAATGTGTGTGGGTGTGTGTGTATAAGATAAAATCACTTATACTAGACTCGTATAGGAGTGCAGGAGATGCAGGGTGGGTGTGGTTGTGTCAAGTCCACAACAGGCGAGTTAAACGAAAAAACACGGGAGCTCAATCAAACAACAGCTATCCCCGGATAGTAGTAAGGGATAAATCATTATGTCGTTTTCCTCGGCGAAAAAAGAATCTCAAAAGTCCATTAGTTTTTATTTTACTTTTTTCCTGGGTAGTAGCCAGTGTTGCGGGATGCCATGTCTTGAGTTGCGCTGGAAACTGATCAGATTTGATTTATTAAATTACTTCCTTTTTTCAAAATAACCAATATAATACGGTTGCCAATGAAACACTTATTATATTTTCTTATCATTTGTTTTGATAAAATAAATTCGATAAAACTGAACGCACGAACGTCATTTATTATTAAAACAACCGTCTAAATTATTGCCTTTTTTGTTTCATGTAATAATAATTCTTCATTTGTTAGGTCGAGCATACAAAAATATATTTAGCTAAAAAATGATATTGTATATATGGGTATCTGCATAAGTTTTTCGTCTTATCTTCTATCATATAAGTCCTATAAAATAAATATATTTTTATGTAATTACAATTAACTTATCGTTACTGGAAAGTTATATTACGTACATCTATCATCTTATAAAAATATTGATTTTACTAATGTTTAAGTATTGTTTATTTTTCACATGAGCACATTATAATTATTCTGTAGTGCGGAATTGCAAGATGCACATTATATTATTTCGTCATAAGTTATGTATATATGTATATCGAATTTTAATAATTCTCGTAATTAAATAATTATTGAAAAATAATGTAATAACAAATTATTGGCTTCTCATTGCTTGATTATTACAAATATTGTTTTATACCTTTGATGTTTCATGGTTTTCCATTTTAATTGTAAATTAAGTTTCGAACTTCTAATATCATCTTATATATAGATACCAAGATAAATGAAAATTTTCTATTGTTTTTTAATGTCTTATAACTTAATTTTTTTAAAAGCTTTATTCAGCTTATGGACGATAAGTATATAATTATTCTACAAATATTTTTGTGCGTCTAATGCTTATTATGTAATTTATGATTTAAAACGTGAATAGATTGTAATATTGTAGTACCATACAGTGTATACAGAATGATTTCTCTAGAGTATTGCATTCAAAGTTTCGATAATTGTTTTTATACAATTTCAAGTACATATAACAGCATTTCTTAAACATGAATTAGTTATAGTATTATAGTCTAATTAATTATAAGTAGATGCCACGAATTTACAAAGTATATAATATAAAAATAAAATTGTGGAATAAAAGGTTTGGTTGAATCATAATAACACAAATATTCAAATGCACAATCATTTTTTCTGATAAAAGTAAAAATTTACTTTTAAAATATTGTAATTTACATTATATAAAAAACTAAACATTGCAAACTATATATAGTAATAATAATAATACTAATTATTATTATTATTATTATTTATGTTAATAAAATAAGTATAACATTTGGTATAATCTTTTTATAAAATGTGAAAATTTAACTTTTATTTATGTAAATTTTATATAGCTAAAAATATATTGTAAATAATAATAATTTCTCACATTTATGACATCTTGTATCGTTGGAATTTAATTAATTAGCTAAATTTTTTTGAATAGTTAAATTAAGAAAACTATATAACTTACATTGATGTATTTATAAAAAAAAGTTAGACAGTTAATTTTTTTATCTAGTAAAATATTAATATTAATTCACATTTAAAAAGTTAATAAGTAATAACACTATTTAATATTATTTGTATATATATATATATTTTAGTAAGTACTATAGTAAAATGTACAAAATGTAATTAGGAGTAAATAAATTTAAAACAAATTAAAATCTTAAAATTCTAATGAATAGCGTTCGGAATATAAAAACTACCTATCAACACAAAGTTCAAAGTTAATATTTGTAAAAGCCAAAACTTTAATTTACATTAAAAGTTCTTAGAATCATTTGAAATATCTTTGCTTTTTGAAGTTTTAACCATAACAAATGTACGTTGTACACTCTTTAATTTGAAAAAGTCTTTTAAATCCAAAACAACATAAGCAATTAGGAAAGAAGTTTAAAATACAATTTATAAATTTAACTTTATATGTGTTTTCATCATTAGATATTTTGGAAAAAAATTTGGTATTGTTCCTATTATATTTTGTAACAGTTCATTATTAGTATATAAACTATTAGTTAATATAACTGTATAAACTATAAGTTATATTACCAGTAAAAATTTTATATATTATTTGAAAAGTCACTTAGTAATATATCCAATTATTAACTTTGTTGTTTCAAGGTTTTCTCCATTATTATATACGTTTTGGGGAATTTACTCCAAATGTGCCAGCGTTCCTAGGTTTATAAAGGTCGCCGTTTTTGGCATAAAAAAAGCGAAAAAGAAACGAAAACTGGTAGTTTTTGGCACATACCACGATTTATATTTTCATCACGTACCACTTTTATTTTGATATAAAAACACATTCTCTAGATCTCTCGTAAAAGTTTGGTACGCGTAAAGAAGCTCTAACAAAAATCACACACTATATTTTATCGCATTGACTGATAAACGTATATGTGTACATCCATTACACACACACACATATATATATATATATATATATATATATATGATATATAATTATTGATGCATGATAAATATATATCGATAAAATAATGATAACATTTGAGTAAGTATGATATAGATATATGATCATAGCGTATGGAATGTTTTACGTTCTTGGTTAAACGTACCGGGGAAGAAAACCTTTTTAAACGCGGTTCTCTGTACTGGAATGATTAACTACAATCCTATATAATACTTCTCGTATAATATATGGTGGCATCAAAACGAATCGTCGGTCTGAGAAGTGGTAATAGTCTTTAAAAGGGGAATCAACCGCACACAGTTTACAAGATGGATTTGTCTAATTATTAAAGGCGGTATCGTATTGTTCGGGTGAAAAATACTAGGCCAGTAGGTAGTTTAGGGAAGAAATTTCCCACAGGACGCGATTTCCCCTAACGAACATATATTGTATACTCTTTTATACCCATGATGGGTAATTACTGAAGATTAAACGTTTTATGTGTATATAGGTTTTTGTTGTTGATTTTTTTTTCTTTCTAATTTGCTTAGTAAAAATATATTCAGAACTGTATGGTTTATATGAGCTCGATATTTTACTATCGTACATTGTATATTTTATTTTATTTTATGCACGGTAGTTTATATAAGAATTATAAATTCCCCAGTTTTTTTAACACGAGGCTAAATGTACAAATAAACGTACACGTACTAATTACATTTCATTATCATACGAGTTCATCATTTCTTATTATATAATATGTGAGTATTTTGAAAACAAGCACCAAATGTATAGTAGAATAAAAAAAATATGTACCTACATATTGAATATTTAAACATTTTATTTATATTATATTATATTATATTCATATTATTTACTAATTATACATCTATATTGAGGTGGGTAAGTTAGCTATTTTTATTTTCCTTTTTAATTATAAATATACGCATTTCATATCTTGAAATCAAACCAAATTTTCGTGGAATTAAGAGTTTTCATTATCATTAGAATTTAAGCATAACATTCAAGAATTTTATCCATTTTATAAAAATGATCGTAATGTTATCTATTGATACGCAAGTGTTCATATTATCGGAAATCATTATTTCACTTATTATAACGAATAATTATTCGCTATTACCTAAATATGCTTTACGTAGAATCATTTTTTAATCGTATAAATTAATTAATCATCGTTTAAACATTTGAAACGTCAACGTAACTTTAACACATTCGACCTCTTTAATAATCTATTCATATTGTAGGTTTTCCAAATCTTGTAAAATATCCGGTTATATTTCTAATTGTAATAAATAACTAGTTCTTATTTGAAAATGATTATAGAAAACCTATTTCGATCGACAATAAAAACTGAACTGTCTATCGGGTACATGTTTATATAATATTTATTGAGAAATTTCTTTTCCGTGTAAGCAATCGTAACCACAGAAAGACGAAGAATAAAGTACACAAAGATAATAATGAAAAAAGAACAATAAAATACGTAGGCAATATTATTATATACATTTGATCTAATAAAGCTATACCAACATAATCAATTTAACCAAGTGTGTGTTGCGCCGGATGTCCTCGGGCTACTCGTGTGAAACGGAAATGGTCGCGTGGCTCGATGGGGCGCTCATCGTTGTATTCCGCAAAGCACAAAAAGGACTTTTGGACACGTGCCGTCCCCGCGGGCTCACCAATCAAATTACAATTATCGTCGTACTTACTATTGCACGTACGTACGTACACGTTTTGAACTAATTTCACGTCTCGTCGACCAAAAACCACGTCTCCTATTATGTTGTTACCTATACATTTCGTAAAGCAGTTCTACGTGTGCTTGTACATATGTTGAGTGTATTTGGAAACAGTCGATTCTGTACCGACGACGATGTCACACGGTTTGCTAAACCGTAAATTTTTAAATGTACAAATTTTTTTATTTATGGTTTCGCCCTTGTTAATACACGTTCGTCGAAAACAATTTTATTTTTAATTTTCCTCGTTTTTATTATTTTGTTATGACTGAAAAATTATTAGGTACATTTTTTTTACTAATAAGTAACACGAGTTTTAAATTTTACATGTATAATTGCATATTTTTTATATTTTAATACGATAGATAGATTTCATAATTGTTACCCAAATGTTTCTTGGTCACAAATATTTAGATTTTACGACCATAACGATATAGACAAAACTAAACAATCCTATTCGTATCTTTATCACAATTACTATGGATAATATTATAAGTGTAGGAACAATAATGATATTATAAATACGAGTTTATAATTGACGTCCCTAACCAGTGGTAAATGCAGATAAGTGAGTGTGGGAGTTCAACCCCAAAATATACAGTATCGTTTAAAAAAACGATGACCTGACCAAGAATTTAATAATAATTTCGAAATTTCCCAGGAGACATAAATAAAATAGGTAAGTTAATTGCTTATATAATAATAAAGTATGATATTCGTTTACAAACATTTTACACTTTGCTTTTTCTCAACTTCGCCCTCTCTCGAAATGTTTTCCAGCGTCCGTTCCTATACCTATACCTAAATACATTTACGAAAATACACAGTGTTCCAAAATGATTCGTCCGGTTTCAAAAAAACATAATTATTGCAAAATTTGATTCATCAGGTTAGGATAAGTTTTACAAGTTAGTGGATTACATTAAGTTTTAGCTACAATGTTTACAAATATTCAACGAGACACCCCTTTATTTGCGTGGCACACATTTAAGCGATAATCAAATTTCTCATTAACCCGTTGAAACATTTCGATTGTAATCAAATTGATGGCGTCTGTAATGCAACTTTTAAATTTGTTGTGATCTTTTGGAAGGAGAGGTACATAAACAGTGTTTTTTATATAATCTCAAAGAAAAGAACACAGATTGTAAGGGCCGATGAACGGGGCGGCCAAGGACAAAATTTAGCAATGTGGTAGCTTATCGTTAAAATATTTGCGGAATTCTAGAGACCAATATGGTGGTGCCCTATTATGTCGTAATATAAAATCATTATCCTTATCAGTGTGCCGTTGTAAGCTAATCCTTAATTGTTTGTAAGTATGAAGTTCCTGTTACTGTATTTCCATCAAAGAAAAATGATCGTTACACTTTCTTTTGAAACGACACAGACAATGTTAAGTTTGAACGAATCCCTTTCATATTGGAGAATTTCCTACGGATTTTCTAATCTCTAAATTCACACATTGTGACGATTCACTTTCCTATTCAAATGAAACATGGCCTCATCAATAAAAATCTTACTGTTGTTCCTCTTTACATTTCTTAAGAATAAATGGGCAAAATTAAAATCTTATTAGCGTGTCGCCATCATGGAGAGCTTGCAACAATCGAATTCTAAACGGTTTAAGTCAATTCCCCTCAAAACATGACAAACTGGTGTCTGTAGAATAACAAGTTTTCTGTATATACGATAAACAGATTTCTGCAAACATTTTTAAAAACTTATTTTTCAAAATTTTTATTAAATTTTATTTTAAATTTGTTTAACATTTTTATCCGAAATTCTTGATTGATCTGATGACTTCCCTTTACAGAAACAACTAGTTTCTTGGAAGGTTTTATACCATCTTCAAGTGCTCTGAGCTGTTGAAGGTTCAATTTTAAACTGTCGTCAAAAATCACGCTGAAGAATGATGACAGACTCGCATTTCTCAAAGCGGAGCGCACAAAACATCTTTTTATTGCTCGATCGACATTTCAACGACATTAATGAAATCACGCCATTCGACTAAGGCGCACTTTTCAGTAACTTATCGGTAATCGATAAAACTTGATAACGCCTACCTTTCAGATGGTTGGTGTTTCGTTTACAAATTCAAAATGTATAGCCTACTAGAATCGGATACATCATTTTGCAACACTGTGTGTTGTTCTTATCGTTACTATTTACGTGTAAATTATAATCGATTAATTACGCAATTTTTTTAATAAAACACCAACGATTTTTGATATTGTTTTTGACGTTGTCAGTATGGACGATGTATACATCGAATAACAGCGATAATATGTATTGAGTGGCGTGCATAAATGTAAAACAAAAAAATGGCGAAAATAATAAAAAAATAAAGTATAAACGACATAAGATAATATATATATAATCATAATATATCATATAAAGTAGAGAGAATCTAATTTTTGATACTGGCGCGAGTAGATGGCATATACTCATACGCACATACACGCGCGAGCGTGGCCGATATAATATAATATACAGGGCGCGCCCGTCCATGTGGAATTTCACATAAACAGAATAAAATATGGCGTGAGCATTATACGCACACTAGTTGTTTAGTTGCTGTAGTATATAGTCTTGGAGTATTGGTAGGTTAGGTAAGCAATAGTAGTAGTAGTAGGAATAGTAGTAGTAGTAGTAGTAGTAGTATTAGTAGTAGTAGTAGTAGTAGTAGATGAGTATAAATATAAGGGGAATAAATGATAACAATAAAAATATACACGTCGCATAAAAGTGAACGCGCGGGAGCGGCGTGTGTGTTGTGTAAGAGAGAGTATTATAAGAGAGAATAGGGAGTTCGGTCATAGGGTACTGCTGCCGCTGATGTTGCAAGGTCCCTGGAGACCTTATCTAAGGGATGATGTTCTTAGGCTTTGTGACTGTGTGTATGTGTGTATGTATGTATGTGTGTGTGTGTGTGTGTGTGTGTGTGTGTGTGTGCGTGTGTGCGTGTGCGTGCGTGTATTTGTGTTATTGCCAATGCCTTATACGCACGCGGAAAATGATAGCGATATTGCCCCCGCGTGAGACATATGCGGCGAGTGATCGTGGGGGAGGGGGAAGTGTATGTATGTATGTGTGTATGTGCGGCTGGTGTAGGTATGAATACACACACACACACATATGCACGCGCGCGCTCGCCACGCTCATTTTCGGTGCACATGCATAGCCCAAAAGTCGTCCGTCGACCCTTTTACTGAACTACGTAAGCCATCGCCGCCGCAAAAAGCTTACACAGACACACACACACACACACACACACACTCACGTACGCATGCATGCAAAGAGCGCGCACATATCTACACGCAATATACAATCGCACTTACTTGGTTGTGTGCGTAAACATATAAATGTGTGTGTGTGTGTGTGTGTGTGTGTGTGAATGCGTAGGCAATGAAACCGTTTGAATAGCGCATTCGGCTTACATATGGCAATCACTTTGATCCGCTCTTCTTCTCGCCGCTCCAGGTACTTTTTTCTTATTTTAACAAAACGGAAAAACGTTTTTTCTTCATGGTGTTACGCGCGCAAAGTACACGCGTGAATACGCTCCCGTGAAAGAATATAACGCACGTTTGCACAATACGATCACTTTTGTGCCCTAGTACGTGTGCATATATGGACGGGATATATACGACGACTTCCTATTATGCACGTATGTAATATATATATATATATTGCTGTACAGAATATTATTGTCGTTGAGGCTAATAACGTAATGAGCATACGTGAAATATTAACGAAGAATTGTAGGGATACGTCATGTACATACTACATGGATACGTGCAAACAAACAGTAGAGTAGTTGGATCAGTAACGTCGTATCTCTTTCTCTCTCTCTCATTTTCACTTTTCACACACCTCCGGACTATGAATCCCTCGCGACGCCGTGTCCGAGAATTAATCCCATCTGGCCGAACGACGAAAGGTAGTCTAATCGAAAATTACCTATTTACGCAAGTTTACGAATACTATATCTATAAAATTGACTTTGACCCTCCATCAATAATATACAAAATGTTACGTATCGGTAGATTCCGTGTACCTACATTGTAAACTATACGACAAAATGTTAGTTCGTTTAACAGTCTTTTGTTTCAGTAAGAACCTAAAATTTTTCGGAAATTTAACTCGCATTAGGCTTATAATGGGATAGTCCACCCACCATTGTCGAAACTTTTGATTATTATTACATATTCGTTTTTACAACGTGAATAAACAACGTTATATATTTTTAATCGACTCGGCGTGTAACAAATAAAATACTTTAAGTATGATCCGAACGGTTTAGTTTCAATACATTTTTAATACCGTACGTGAATCAAACATCCACTGGTACCGTAAAAACGGTAAAACTTCAGTTAAACTTTGTGACACATATCGAATGTCTATTCGCACGAATATACAAAACGAATCGCGTAAATTATATTATATATCGAGGAATATGGTCTTCGAAATTGTTCATAATATTACGGAGAAGCGTTCGCCAAATAACTCCGATTTACTAAAATAACGAGATCGAATCTTCAATAGTGTACATGAAACGACAAATACTTAAACACGAATACTAAGAAAGAAAATACGCGTCAATATTAAATTGGTCGGATAAAATACAAATAAACCATAAAATTGTTCCTTCGGAATTCCATTACGCGCTTATAATCAAAATAACGTCTTCTTCGTTTATATCCGACAAATAATTAAGGAACGTACGAATATAATAAAGACTATCCGTTGGCTGTACTTTATTGTTGACTAAACAATAAAGTAATAAACATATAATTTGTGGTTTACATTTTTCATAAAGCTTTTTGTTCACAAATAACGCGATTATATATTTTTTTTGTATAACGCATATTAAATACTAATCGAATTTGACGTTGGAACTCTGCCAATAATTTGGTAATACTACGGGCGAGACGGTGGTTTTCAATTTCACGGAGTTTTGTGTTTTTGTGCGATATAGCTGTGATACATTTGCAATCCGATTTGATATTGGCAAAATAAGTATAGATTCTTAAATACAAATAAAGTTAAAGTTGAGGTCGATAATAATTGATCCATTTGGAAATTTTTTTTATGATCGATTTGTTCAGGAACGCACGAGGACACGTTGCGAAAATGTTAAACTTCGCCCCGCTACATAACACGAGTTCAATTTGAACGATTCACGTTTATTAACCAATAAACACTTTTTATTTTCCATTTACCCGGCAAAACGTAGATTTTATAGTACGGTCGTTTAGGCGAACGTAATGCCGGCGATAACTGGTATATAAAGCTATCTGTAGAGTTAAACGCGTTTCGATGACGCCGAAGATTGCACAATACACACACACACACACACACAGAGGTAAAGTAACGGTGTGTCCATAGAGAATACACTGTAGTGGTGGCAAATCCAATTAAATAGAGCAAACCATCACCTTTTGATATCGGCGGCCAATAAACGCGCTCGCGTGGGAGCCAAAGAGCTACGTGTGTACACACGCACGCACTTGCGCACGAACACACACACACACACACACACACACACACACACACACACACACACACACACACACACACACACACGCACACGCACACGCACACACGCAGTCAATATTGGTCGTGCGTGGTTTTGAAAACTTAAAATTCCCGGCGTATGAAAGGAGGCGCGACAGTTAAGGAGCGGCCACAGCGAGTAGCGGGAATCGAAGTGGAATCGTTATACTTACGCGGGTAGGTAGGGGGGCACGCACGCAACGCGAGTTCCTATAAAACATTCATAGTCATCGAATCACGCGAACCGCAGTTTTCGCGGTGGAAAGGCGGGTCGTGGGACGTCTTTGAGCCGAGCTTTCCGTACGTAGGGACACGGGTATTTATCAGGCGTATATATATATATATATACGCATACACACACGACTACGTATATAACTAAGTTCGGTAATGAATATGCCGCGTGATGTACGCCTAAAGCACCGGTCTTTCGACAACACATACACACACACACAAATGATATAAGTACGGGATATAATTTTTAAAATTCGACATAACGTTATTCTATAGTGTTTGCTACAATAAGGTAAAAATATGATTTCACAATACCAATATTATTTATTAATATAATAATTGATAATAATATTATCAATTTAAATGTATATATAATTGAAGAAAATATCTACGGTTATTCTAATAAATATAAATTTATTATGTATTTATATGTCTAATATATTTAAACGAGCAATTTTTGTATATATATATAATCTGGATCTCGGAAACGGCTCCAACGATTGTCATGAAATTTAGTATACAGGGGGTTTCGAAGGCGATAAATCGATCTAGTTTTATCTAACCGATAAAACGTCATTTTATCCGTGTTTTTAGGCAATGAAAAACGTATTATGTAATATTATTATTATCACCACGACAATAATAATTATTATTATTATTATCACCATGACATTGAATCCTAACTGGACAGAAATAAAACAGGCATTGCAAATAAATATAGAAGACGGAACAATCTTGCAACAGCTTCTACAGGATCGTCCTGATATCGTGGCTCGAGCGGTTAAGTTAAAATTTGACCAAATAATAGAAGTTTTAGATAATAATAATAAGATTACCACACACGCATCCGCTCATAATTATGACATCTGATGACAAGATTCATCAACCAGAAGAGCTCGATGACTTGAAATACCCGGAAATGATGACTTAGAGTTAAGAGAATTAGTACTCAAATGGATGATTCACAACCCACGTGGCGATTTAAATCCTAATGCAACGTGTATAGTTTATAAAAACGGAAAAACAAAATGTCGATTCGACTTTCCAAAATCGTACCAGGAAGTTACATCTTTAGTAGATGATGGTAAACCAAATTACCGACGACGCTATAATCCGTAGTTGGACCCTCACAGTCCCCAGTTTTCACACGAACATGCGGTTTATCGCAAAGACATAGACGGTCGTATAACACAAGATAATCGTCATGTAGCCCTCTACAACGCATATTTACTGAGAAAATTTAATTGTATTAACATTGAGTACGTAGGGAGTATTTTGGCTGTGAAATATCTTTATAAATACATTTATAAAGGACACGACTGCGCATCGATCAAAGTTGTAGAAGAACAAAGGACGCTGATTTATAATGAAGCAAATACATACATTGAAGGACGTTGTGTCACGCCACCAGAAGCATTCTGGCGATTATTTGCTTTTGAAATTAAAAAAAAAGTCATAGTGTTCAACGACTGGATATCCACTTACCAAGACAATATCGGATTGCAAACTGAGATGTTAAACTAATTGCACTCGTGATTTTTTATTTCAATAACCAGGTCATATTTTTTTATTATTGTGTCGGTAAGATCGAAAAATACTATTCATATTTCATCAGTATGTAATTCGTATCTAAATATAATTTCCATAAAACACGATCTACCAAAAAAATACCAAGCGAAGCTTGGTCATCCGATAATTTAATTATTATATACATTATTCGTACTTTATTATATTTATAATATCTGTGTAATATACGTATATACCGCGACAAATATATTAATTACGTACAACACGATTGCTCTAAATTTTGCTTTTGAGTAAATTATCAATTAAACTGGCCATTTCTTAAAGCATAAAATAAGTTAAGTGTAAAATTGAATGGAAACAAAATATCATGGGAGTGAATGAAATGAGCCAAATGTTTAGACGTTATTAAAACGTTCGAGTTATAACTTTAAACATTTCATGTTTAGATGTTGGGATTAATGATTTTATATTATACATTTTAATAATAACGTGACAATATGAAACCTGGACGTAAATTTATCATTGTCTAATATTTAAATATATATTTTTTATTTATAATTTTAATTTAATAAACGTATATTTTCAAAAAATAAAAAAATAAATAAAAAACCATTTTTTGAATTTGATTATATTATTAATTATTAATAACGAAGCATAAACGGCTAATTCTGAGCAAAGAATGGGAAAAAGAGCTGTTGTGGTTACAAATTAAATTTTTCAAATAAAATTAATATTTAAGCTAATAAAATAACTCCAAAATTTTCATATTTTATACCCCTATTTTAGTTAGTATTTTTAAAACCGTACAATTATTTCAAAATTATAGTAGTTATTCATAAAATTTAGAATTAGTGAAAATCATTTTTTTCGACGAGTTTCTTAAATATGTTTGCAGTTAATTTTAAAGTTTATAAAAATTTAACTATTTTTATATTGAATACATTTTTATTGAAATTAATATTAAACTATATTTTGACAAATTATAATTATTATATATATTATATTAAATTATAAATAATTTAACAATTAACACAATTTGTCAAAAAATTGTTAACTTTAAAATACTAAGTACTTAAAGGTTTATACATATTATTGAAATCATAATTAACGTATAAATTATTAAATAACTTAATTTTATAATTAAAGTTAATTGAGTTGAATTTGAATTTAACAATAATTGATCATTTTCATTAAAAACAATGGTCATTTTAATATCAAAATACCTATTTTATTTCGTGTCTAATTGTGCAATATTTTAGAAAATATGTCATTGTGCCAAGTGCTATCGACATTATCTGATACGAATAAAACATATTTAGAACACATTTTAGACTTTGCTTTATTAAATATTTTATATTTTGGTATTTTGGAATGAATTACAAATTAGATTTTTAAAAGCATTTTCCCTTCATAGGTTTTCGTAAGTACCGTCATCTACCATTTACACACGCGATCTAGTGGTCTGAATTTCGGTGCAAGACTGATTTCGAATTTCAATCATATTAGAAGTTTTTAAAGCGAAATATCACAAAACTCAACTCACTAATTTAGTATTACTTCTGGATATTTTGTAGAATATAAATAAATATAAACATTTTTTCTAACTTTCAGCAGATATACAAGTAACATATTACTTAAAATAATATTACTAAAATATTAAAATTAAGGAATGTAATTATGAAAATAAACGTGTTCAATTAATTATTTAATCTGACATTATAACAACAAATACTTTAATAATGTAAAAAAATATTTTAAATGTTAGTAATTTTCTCATCAATTATAAATAATATTATTTAATATTATTTTAAATTTGTTTACTACTTTTGAGTGTTATCTGTTTTTATTGGGTTTTCTAATTATTAGCTTTAACAAGTGTTTAAATAATATTTTTAAACTAATACTTAATTATTTGTCTCAAATTATATGTGTTGAGTCAAATAACATAAAAGTTTGTTTTAATGAAAAAATTATTTTATTAAATAATCTTTTATTTCTGAAATCATTTTTTAATAAATATTGGAAGTACCTTAATATTCTTTTTACGGCTTTAATACTAAGCAAAATTTTTTAATTTCAAAAATTCAACGATGAGTAATGAAAAACATTTTGTGCGTTAATTGCTCAAACCCACTTACCATAAAATACGAATATATTTATTCAGAAAACTTTTCACTATTTCAATTTTTTTAGTTAACATTTAACACGGAATCTTTTAAATTTGTCGTTATATATTTATTAAAATCTGTATATTATATATTTGTCAATATTTATTGTAAATTAATTATACATTTTGTAATATAGCGTAATAAAAAAATTCAGTCATTCTCTTCGCTGAAAACAATATAAATAATATACAAAATAATATTCGTACAGCATAACTGTGATATTATGGTAAATAACGTATCGTCTTAATTTTTTACCTAACTTTATACTTAAAAATATTGATTTGAAAATAAAATAATTATCGACGAGTATAATATAAGTATATGTTTAACTAATGCGCTTAACACGTTTTATAAAAATTGAATACGTTTATAATATCGAAATACAATACGTTTTTATTAGATTTCAAAAAAAGTTCAACAATTTTTCATAATCTATTTTCTATATGCATCTACGAAATAAACAGTCTATAAATAAAATTTAAATCGTGATGCTATGGGGGTATTGATTTTCAACGAATTATTTTTGTAAATTGACCTATACCAATATTTTAATATTTTATAAACGTAGTATAGATAGTTAAGATTATTTTATTTAGGGCCTAATGTATCCAATTTTATCGATGAAATAATCGTATATAAACTTTACTCTTTACAGCTGTATGAGAATTGTATTTACTCAACACAATAGTATATAAAATATTAGTGAAATATTAATTTTAATAGTTAAAATAGTTAACGATAAATGAGAAAAGTATGTTCTTAAGCACTTAAAATATAGGTCACTATGGCAATCGTTGAAATAAACGATTAAACGTCAATATTCTTTAAAATAGAATTTGACAGGCTCGTAAAAAAATATTGATATAAACCGGAATGAGACTTCTTGTAATATAAATATACATAATACATGTATCGCTTATAGGGTAATATTAATATTAGTTTGTTGACCAGTAAGTGCGGTTATAAGAATTTTACTCGACCGAAATATACCGAAAATGCTAAGATGTTACGTATTAAATAATCCCAAATGTACCCGTCTACTTGTAAACGAATAATCATTACGGTTGCATATAGTATGGAAATGCAGTTTTTTCGACCTGCGCGACAAAAGCTAAATAATAATAATATACTAAGCGTTATATTTCTCTGAACGACAAATAATCTGTGATTCTTCAGACAAACGATCGAATATGAATAACAAATAATTTTGTTTTGGAACAGTTTATACAGCTGATGGAAGCTGTGGCGCCGTTATTCTCTACGCAACAAATCGAATTGAATGTAGTTTTGAATATTTAATTTAAGGTGGTCACGGTAACGTGAGAGAGTACAGTTGGAGAATATGTTATTGTTGTCGCGTACGTATAAAATACAATACGTGTATTTGTATACACACTCGTATATACACGGGCTCCAAACCGAACTAAGTCAACCGCCACCGCCGCGGCTGCTGTGTTGCTGCTGCCATCTGTGTCTGTTTGTCGACGTCGCCTCGGGCAACGCAAATTTAATCATTTCCTTAGCGTGCACGTGTAAACACAATTTTCGGCCTTAACTGGCAACGATTTCGCAAACATTTACTCTCGCATTGTTCCTTTATAAATTCGCCCGCTGTATATACATATTACGACTCGACCGTGTAATATACCGTTCTTGCCAAACCCCGAAGACACTTTCCCCTAAACGATATAATGCATACGCCTGGAATCTCGAAATAAATATATTCGAATTTCCGAGTTAATATATTATTATTGTTATTACTATACCGTTATAATGAGCTAACAATACCGAAGAGAAATTAGCTTATTTACGTAGATATTACAACGGCGCGTTAATAAGTTTATTTAAAATAATAAATATCACGCTAATCGAATCGCGGTAAGCTAATTATCCAAATTGAATTTGTGTGTGTGTGTGTATACATACATTATGTATATACTACACTACTATAGAATGACAAGATACGATGTTTTGTCATCTAACATCTAACGTTTTTCCTGTGGTTGCACTGCTGTACCAAATAGGAAACGACATTACTTTGCATCACGCACAAATTGCTTCGATAAAGTCCTTAAGTTCAAATATACGAGCTTACTATAGCAATTATAATTCTGATTTTCCTTAGCAATTATTTCATATCGTCGGAAATATTCTGATTCATATCTGATACGTACATAACGGTTGCTAGTTAAAGGTTTATCCACGTCTACTGAATAAAATTATTAATACAAGTGTCGGCTGCAAAAAATTGTTAATTTAATCGATGTGAATTCATTTCCTTCGTTCTTTATCACTTAAAGTTACACATTTTTACCGACGACATGAAATTATTCCCACGCGTTAATTCTATTTCCAACTATCAACTGTTCTAGAATAACCTCGATAATTTGGTTACTTAAGATGATTCCCTTGGCCTCTCATTAAATGTTCCAAAATGTTCTATGATTAGTTTTCCCCCCACTCGTATACTAATCAATTTTTCCTATCATATCTACAATATTCCCATAAAATTCCCCGGTATTTTTATTGAGATTTTACTCTAACTCGTACTCTCTGACCAGTTAAACATATTGAAGAGATACGCTGCAAAGTGTCTTAAATTATAAGATTTATTCTTCGCACCTCTAACAGTAATTTTATATCATCTCTGATAGCACTATATTGATTTGTTGTATGTTCCATGCAGCAGTATTCTCTGAAATCCTTCTACCACAAGTGCCAGTGAACTTTTATTCCTTATATATTTCAAGCTGCTAATCCATTTCACTTTATTTTCTTACCCCTTTCATACTCTTCATGTACATCTATTAACTTTTTTTGAAACTGCTTTCCTCCGCCTAATGCGTATCGCAAATATTGATCCCTTCTTTCCTGGTGTCGCACATTATTATACTATAATATAGTAATAATAATTATAATTGTGACAATAATAGTAATAAGAATAAATTTAAACCTAATTTTTAAATTCCAAAAAATATAAATATTGTAAATTTTAATCATACTGATGATTAAAATATTTTTGGCTTGTCTCATGATGTATGTATATATATATATATATACATAAAGTGATAAACATTAGTTAAGCACGTGTGGGGAAACGTGGCCCTTGTAATTATGCAGAATTATGTTTATATATATATATATATACAGTTTAACCCGTTGAAGAAGCTCTCTTAGGGACCAGTTAAAAATAGCGTATCAAGCGAAAATCGTATTACACGTGAAAACTTATATGTGTAAGTTGCATCAAATCCAAGAAACTCCTACAAATCTTGAAAAATTTCGCTGCTTTTCTCCTCAAAACAGTCATCACACTCAACAAATTTTGTCTATCAAAAACAATATTAAATGACATTATTTGCAATTTCGCCCATGCTGCAAACATTTAGTGCAATTTATCAAGCTTGTTAATTCTTTCGCTAGATTATTGCTTTTCATTTTCTTCAAATATAATAAGACCAGTTTTTTCGACATTTTTGTTACATCATTTGACAAAAAGAGCGTATTATCCGGAGTCAATTGTATATAAAATGTTGTTAAAATGAAGGGACTCGTAAAAAATGAAGTTATTAAGCGGAAAATCGTCTTAAATGGGCTCTACTGTATGTGTGTGTGTATGCGTTACACTCATAATTTAAATGTGACAAATAAAATGTTGCTTCTGTATACCTGGCCTTTTATCGTTCTAGTGAATATTTTTTTGTCTACAAAACTTTTCTCTAGTTAGAGTGACATTGCATGTTACGAGTATAAATCGCTTGTATTAATAATTCAAAGGCTTTTGACCGTAGGTAAAAAAAAATACGAACGCCTAATAACAGTATAGATACCTTATATACGCCGCAATGTATAACTATAGCGTGAACGGTCTTCGGCGGTTTTTAGTTTATTTCACCGCTCATAGGTCGATCGTCAGCTAATAACCATGTGTAGTAATAAGGACCTCGATCGTGTATGTCTATTCGGAAATGTACTTTGACTATCACGCACAGCATTTTATTTCCGACTGGGAACGCATTATTATTATTATTATCATTATTATTATTATCATTATTATTATTATTATTATTATTATCATTACTATTATTATTATTATTATTGAAACCTCTATAATAGTTAATAATGTGCCTGAAGTACCAGAGCGAATGAAATTATATTATAAATACTACCGTGAGCTAGTCGGAAATTGTTTAAGTATTTCATAACTGGTAATTAGTCACGTATTACATACATTAGTCAAGTCACATTAATACTCAGATGTAAATATACGTACACATTATATGAATCAAATTTAAGAATTGTAATTTTTCTTAATAATCAAAATATTTTGCTGTGATTTAGTAGATAGTTAATATTGTACATGAACGTCAAATAAATTAAACGATTTTAAGATTAAGTGTATTACGTTGTACTATGAAATTTATTATAATAATATATTTTCATCAAAATATCAGTCTGTAAAAAAAAACTTTTATAGTAACGCAAAAAGTCGTAGGAACAATATTGACAGTATATTATTATACAGTCAAACGCTACTTATATTATTCATACACAAATACAAATGTTTTGTGCTCTAATCGATTCGAAATTTTAGGTTGTTAGGAGTGTACTTAGGTCTCACGTTAATCGCGTACTTTATTAGCAGACTGAAAATTAAAAAAGATCGAACTTCATTTTTAATTAATTTTGAAAATCGATTTGATTTCTTCTATAAGTAAAATGGCGTCGTAGTGTCGTGATCCATTAATTTACAAAGGTCAGTTTAATTACACCTCGAAGATCTATTAATTGATATTTCGATATTTTTATAATTCTATTGTTAGGTTATAAGCGAGTAGGCAACGTCAGTTGATAATTTTACGATACATTTTCATCTATATTAGCTAAACAATGTATTTCTTTTTATTTAGTTTTATAAAATGTATTTTTTATTAATGTTTCACATATTCTAACATAAAATTATATTATTCGAAATATATTATTTCCTGAAACAAAATTTATAAATAAACCATCGAAGATAACGTTTCTTGCGCTATCTAATTTTAGATATCAATGCCTTTATACTTATTTTATATAAACATTTTTTCCTTTGTTTATTTTTTTTGTGCTCGTACCGCGATAAATAATGTCTATAAATATCCTTAACTTATTAATCAAATAAATTGATTGGAAAACATACAATAAATTACCACATATTTACGCTTCTAATTTATATAGGTATCTAAATAACATAAAAATTCATAAAATTAATAGATAGTTTTGTTAAATAATTGTTTTATTCGTACGTTCAATGCATTCTTTATATATAGCTTATCTACAAAATGCGTTTATTTTCAGTTAGTTATTAGTATTTATTATTTCCAAACAAGTTTACCATTTTTAGTCATTACAAAATAATATCTCAATGTCAAGTTTATATTTTCGTTGTATAAGTAAACATTTTACTACAATTTTCCTATAAATTTTTTCTTTGTATATCTTTGTAAATTTTAATACGTTTTACTTTAATTATTATTAAATAATATATATAAGTGTACACTGCAATTG